>KK122505.1:278105-306065 GCA_000611955.2 Stegodyphus mimosarum
ATATATATAATATATACATATAATATTCGGAATAAACATATGGGGGCGGGAATCCCAGAAGCACACTAGTAAACAGTAAGAAAAAAGGGGCAAAACACGTCAAAACCAAAAATGAAATAAAATGGTTTGATTGGTTTATTTGATTGTGGTAAAGCACTTGAGGGCTATATGCCTAAAGGGCCTATATATATATATTAAATTCTTAATTAGTTGTTGCATCTTAATTTAATTCACTTTTAAAGTTAATACTGAAATAACTGTTCTTAGGAGGTAATGATAAAAATCTTATATTAAATTATATATGTATTAGCATTTTTTTCTGCTTGAGTTTAGAAACAGTGTTTCTTAAACTATGGGTCGTGATCCCAAATGGGGTCGCAAATCGAAATTTTGAGGGTCACAAAAATTCAGTTCGATAGTTGACTTTAAAGAAACTGCATTCATAACACTTTTAAAGAAATTACATTAATTGACATCAATAAGATAAGGCTTAGAAAGACATTAGATTAATTGATATTAATGAGATTAATCACCTGTTATATAAAGTGCAAAAGGAATTTGTAAAGCTATCTAGCGATTCAAACTTGACTTCTCAAAAAAAATCCTTGATGAATTCTGAATCGGAATTAGAACTAGATTTCTAATTATTTCCGAAATGGCATTATATGTTCTCTCATTCAGCACCAGATATTTCTATAAAACTACGTTTTCAGCATTAACGCTAATTAAAACCAAATATCATTCACTGTTGAAACATGTAGATGCTTTATGTTCATCAGTGTCAAATATCGCACCAACGTTTAATTTGTTATGCAGCAAAAAACGAGCTATCTGTCTTTTTTGTTTGCTTAAAGTAAATCTCGGTCGCCTGGTGGCTAGCGCATCGCGCAGCTGCACCAGAGGTCCGGGGCTCGATTCCCGGGCTGGGCAAATCTGATTCCGCACTTTCATCTCTTAAGTGGATCCATAAAATGAGTGTTCAGTTCGCTTGGGCCTAAACACGAGGAGTCCTGCGACAAACCGACCCGTTGTCCAGGGCATATGCTAATGCACTCCGGGCCCAAAGGTCAAGAAAGTAGAAGGTCACTGCAGGCCGTGGCCCACTAGGGCTATTGCGCCTCTGAGTTTAGATTTTTTTTTTTTTAAGTTTAAAATAAATCCTAAAATACTTCTTTTTATATATTTATTGTTAACCAAAGAAGTAAATTATTTACGGGAGGATATTTATTTTAATATTTAATATCTGGGTCGCGAATGAAAAAAGTTTAAGAACCCCTGGTTTAGAGCAATAATATCCTAAAAAATCCTTGCTTTGGAAAAACTAATTAACATATAATAGCATTATAGCTTTGTATATTCATGCAAAGTAATTTCTTAACGAAAAGACACGCTACACCGATTATTTATATGCAAATAAGAGCATAATAATGTATCTGAAAAATAACATCCGTTCCAAAATGCTATGAAGGAGTACCGATTCACTTTTTAATGATTCGTTTTACCATGCTGTTGAGCAAATATAATGCTTTGCTTGTTAGAAAACGGAAAAGTACAAGTTCACTGTCTCAGTGGAGTGCTGCATTCGTGAAGTACTTTCTGCGAAGCTGGCTAATATTTACATTACGCATGAATGATGCATTATGTCTGTTCGCAGGTATTCGAACTCCAGAGTTCGGCTCTCGGCGACTGGTAGTCCTTTTTCATAACTGAAAAATAAATAAAAATTATCATTTCTCGTGAACATGTAAGAGTTTCCTGGAGTATTTCAGATTCTTTTTTCGTAATGGAAGGAATGAGGCACAGGAACGAAACAGCAGCTCAATACTCGGTATCGGAAATATGCAGTTATTCTGAAAATTGTTCATAATTACCCAATTTTTGCTTTTCTAGTCATAATTATGAATGGTAATTATGAATTTTCCCACACTATATCGATTGCACATTGGTGTTCACCTAGGCAATACCGAATATAGTTTGTGATAGCTCTGTACTGCTAATAAGTGTACATTAATGCTGTTATTCAGTACTACACTGTTATTTAGATTCCCTTCTCCCCCCTTTTTTTAAGTCCAAAGGAGCGTTAGCTCAGAAGGCTATTAATTTCCGTCCGCATCACTTTTCAAACTGTTGCCACCAAATATTATTGCCCTGTGTTGTAGTTAAAGAAATTAAATAATGAAGAATCTACATAAATGTAGATGTTTCTCGAATTGTGATAAAACAACGGTAGCTACAGGCATCAAATTTTGAATCACCCACGTCTCCACCCGAATATGGGCATCTGGAAGCCCAAAATTCGAATTTGTTTTTATTATCTATTTCACATTTTGTAAAGCATTTATGAGTCTTTGATTAAGAAACTCAACGATTTCAAAGCGAGTAATGGCAACGCAGTACGGGGAAAAAAATATCTCCAGCGCACTAGACTGTCTATCGAAACTCTAAAGATATGCTCTTTTAAATATTTTGGGATATTGTTGCTGGATTGAATTTTATGGTTTAAGTACAAATAAATTTAATAAATATAGGTAAACATAGAAAAAGTTAAAAGACGTTCCTTTGGGCGTAATGTAAAATCTGAAAGCTTTATTCAATTATTATTATTATTATTATTATTTTCTAATACCGAGCCGATCATATGCTAGTAACTACGTTCGATCGTATGTAGTATTGATATTGTGTAGTGTCGATTCAACTAGTAAAAGCCGTTGTAAACGGACGACATGATTTTATGTATTGCGTGAAACCAGGAATGCTTTTAAGTTGTTATTTAGAAACTGTAAGCCAAAATATAACAACACAGAACCAATGATAGCTTGGTAAAATTTATTTTTCCAAAAGAAACACTTTATACATACAGTACTCATACAGCTCTTCTACATAATACAACACAATCAGTAGTTACCACTTCACATTACTGATGACGTTAAATACAACGCAGTGCATAGTGCATCTAAAGAACGAAGCTCGCACGGAGATCTCTCAATACTTCGAAATCAAATCTGAAGTGAAAACTGTGCGCATCAATACTACAGTAAAATAATAGAAATCAAGGAAGGTAAAATTATAAATAAAATGACATTAAGTACTAATTACTCCATTATCACCCTACAGTTAATGGGCCGCTTTTTATGCTGCTCATACAGATAGTTACGGTTATAGTTCCGGAGATCAGAATAACTAAGTGTTCTAATTTTTTTGCGCCAAATTTTCGTGCAACATGATAATAAAATGATCTTATTTGAACAACGCTAAGTTCTTCATGAATGACACTACTACGAATGTACCAGGGTGCTTTGGAGATCTGCTTCAGAACATGGTTCTGTGCAATTTCAAGTTTTTTTTCTGTCAGATTTAAAATACACCCAGACTGAACAGTCACAACATAACATGGATTTATAAATGAGTAACTTGTCAACAGATAAAACGTTGTTTCGAGCAATTGAGGGCTATGGTTTAGCTTTACGAATTCGAAATTTCTGGAGAATAGACTAAGTGGGGTAATTAATGAGGATCACACGGAGATAAGAGACTGGCTTAGCCCAGTGTAGAGTTGTTCCATGTAACTGCAGAGGCTGGTAAATGATCTTTTTTCAGGTGATCATGACGGCAATGGTCTTGTCCACGTTGGCTTCGATTTTCCTTGTAATGAACCAGTCCTCTAATGCATGTACGTGGCTTTGAAGATGTTGAATAACTGGACTAAGAAATGCGTTTTGTGCAAGGATCGCTGTCTCATTAACATACATTGCAAGTGTAGTGTGAGGTGTGTTAGGAATGTCGTTCACATAAATATTGAATAAAGTGGGGCCAAGAAAGAACCCTTGTGGTACACCTGCTAAAATATCACAGCAAGTTGACTGTGTATCAGAAATTAAACGACAGAGGGTCTACAAACGACAAAAGGTATGTTAGGTAGGATTTAATTATGCTGAAAACTGACAACTGGTGCTTTCTCCGGCCTTGTACAGGTTTCCCCCGGTCATCAAGAAATTTCAGTACTTTTCATTTCTGGAAATTGCTGGAAGGCATATACAGTTACCTAGGACCAGATACAATTACAGTTACATAAGCATTTGGGACAGCTACAGTTATACAAGGACCAGACCAAAATGTCACCAAGTTTGACGACTCGCGAAATTTTCTCAATTCTCGCGAAATTTGGTGACAAAAATAAGTTGTCAAACCACTGCCAGCTTGGCGCTTTGACGCCATAGCATTTACCTGAATGTATACATGGATTTTCCCGGCGAACTTCTCTCTTGAGGCCTTTCGTGTTACATTATGCAAGAGATACTACAATTCTAAACATAATTTCACTAAAATTACTTACATATATATGCAAAATTTGTACCAATACTAATATTATTTAATTTCTTCATTTGGCTATTATTTGTGACTAAATAACTATCACTGATGTAATTACGATTTTAATGCCGCATTTGTTTTGATAAAGGTTGATTAGTTACAAAATTTCTTATTATTGTAGTTATCAATTGTAATTGAATACATTTTCTATGCACATCAAAACTATTACCTAGAACTTTTCATAAATGAAGCCATTTTTCATACTTTACATAAATATTGTCTTTTTCTTTAAATGAATTTTTATTAGATATGTTTTATGTATGCCTATGTTAAATAGATTTGCGGAATAAGGTACCCTAAGCTAAGGAATAAGAGTAGGAGCAAAATTAAATTACAATAAATAAATTACCGATTAAAGAAAGAAATATTAAATCGAAATATTTTTAGGGAGTAATTTTGAGATTTGCGTTAGATTAGTAAGCTTAATTCTATTTCGATTAGTTTTTAAAATGGAAAAGGCGGTTTCTTTCTTAGTTTCTGGAAACTCGGTTTTAAAAGCTTATGCTTTGCGCGTGGTTTGGTTTATATGATTGCAGCAAAGCCTCGAGGGTTGTCTGCCTAAGGGGAGGGATGCCTTCGTGGAGGACGTTCTAAGGGACACTGGGTCGTATACACGTTACACATGGAGAAAACCATGATAACGCCCATACAGCCCGCCCGTTTGCTATGTTGTGTGCGTGTGTTAAATTTGTGGTTAAAAAGGAGAGACTTAAAGCAGGGAATTGCAAAAATTGAAAATCCCGAGTCCTCTATAAAAATTAACAGTGCCCTTTCCCAGAATCGAGCACACGACATTCCAGTAACAGGCTCGTTATGTTTACTGTTACTATATAAAAATACACGAGAAAAATTCTTTTAATTCCTTACGAATTCTTTATTTTATTTTCACGAGTGATTTTTACGAATATTTAGAATAATTCATTAAAAGTTGACTGCATAGTGAATTTTAAGCTGGTACCAAAAGTTTGGCCTTTCTGGCAGATAGCGTCGATTTAACTTCGACATGTTCACTGTGTAGATGGAATGACGGATTTGCTGACAGATATGGCCGAATTGAACATAATTTCATTATTTGATAAAGCATTTCTGGCGCCACAATGTTTGCTTCACACATGATTATGGGTAACTTAACTATTTTTTACTTTTACATTCTGCTTATGTAGATTTTGATTAATATTTTACACATTTTTTTTCATTCAGAATTCTAAAAACCTACCATACATTCATACCATTTTACAGAAATGTATCTGAGATTTGAAGTTTCTCTTGTATGTGTGAATAATACATGTATATATTTAATACAATTTATAGCGTGAAATATGTCAAGTTCTTTTCATAATTATAGTTTATTCAACTTAAACTACAAAACGCGGCAGCATAATTACGCTCATGCCCCCTCGCTCTTCTGAACCTCATGAAAATCTTTCCATATAGGAAGGAATTATCTTGAGGCAAGGAGAATAGCAAGGTGTTTTGTGGGTACAATCTTTAAAAGCGCAAATGTAAGATTTTAAAACATTTTCCTTCAGAACACGGGAACATCAAAGGGCTTTTGTAATGCTCCGAAAACTAACAACTAAGAGATCGAAAGCATCATTGTGTGGAACCGAAGTTTAGTAATGGGATACAGCTTTTTAAATGAAATAGCTCCCTGGGAGCAGGAAGCCTCCTGATTAGGAACCTATTATGGGAAAGGGAAAATGTGGCCATATAGCTGGAATTCCGAGAAAAGCACGTATGCGTTCCCAGTGTTAATATTCCCACCTTGGATGCAACTGATTTCCTTGGCGTGTTTTACTTGCTGGCATTGGTTAAAAAGGTTAATGGAACTTCATAACCACGGATTTCAAAATACAAGTCATTTTGGATTCGAAAACGTGTTCGTGATATGAAAAAGTGTTCAAACTTTGAAAATTTTGTATGTAAAGGTATGGGATTTTTTAATTATTTAACTAATATATAAAGAATATTTTAATCATTGTGTAATTTATTTGAAGGTAAGAAAATTATATGTAATTTATTTGAAGAAATTATATGTGATTTGTTAACATGAGTATTAAAATTATTTGTAATTTATTTTAAGAAATATTGTAGCCACCCTCTTGCTCCTTGGTGGTAGAGAAGTTAATCTGATGCTAGTCACACAAGTGAGAAAAGTCAAAACAAGGAATTTTTGACGTGGTAGTTGATCAGTACTTAAAGAAAATAAGCCTGCTCACAGATCTTTTTCGAGTATCTTTTTTTAGTACAGTAAAGAAGCTAAAATAAAATTTCTGGTTTTCTAAACTCTATGATGAATTTTTCCGAAGTAAAATCTGATATTAAGTCTGTTTTGAATGTTAAAAATATCTGCAAGACAAATCAGTGAAATATCTTTTTAAAACAACTTATGGTATTCATTCTACAAACCAGGAAAATAAACATCGATGTAGCCAGATATCGAACATGTAACAACGAATTTTCGATAATATTATTATTGCGTCATCGATTACTAAACATCTAGTTATTTCTAAATTAAATTAATTGAAGAAGAAACGCTAAAAAGAACTGCATTTGCTATATACTTAATTATACTCAAGCTTGTAACTGTTGTGCACTAACGCTCAGATAGTCCACGATTTAATAAACGATTTTGCTGAATTGGGGCAAGGGAACCAAATTTTAGTGAATTGAAATTTAAAGAAAATCTGAAAGGTTTCAGATTTTAAATTACGTCCAAAGGGACGTTTTTTAAATGTTTTGTGTGTTACCTTTATTTATTAAATATCATGTTCTGCGCACTTAAACCATAAAATTCAGTTAAAGAACAATATCGCAAAATAATTTTAAACTGGGCATATCTTTAGAATTTCCTATACACAGTCTCACGCGCTGGAATGTTTTTTCCGTACAACGTTGCCATTACTCGCTTTGAAATCCTTGAGTTTGTTAATAAAAAATTCGTCTAAGTTTTATAAAATATGAAATAAATAATAAAACAAATTCTATATTCGGGCTTCCAGATGCGCCTATTCGGGTGGAAGCGTACGTTATTCAAAATTGGATAGCTCTAGGTACCGTTGGTTTTATCACATTTGCAGAAATATACATACATTTACGCAGATTCTTCATTATGTAATTTCCTTAAATATAATACAGAGCTGCAATATTTTGTGGCAACAGTTTAAAAAGTGATTGACTTTTAATGTTTCCAACGCAAAATCGCAAAACGAAAACATTAGTCCTTCAGGGACAAAGTCCCTTTAGACTAAAAAAGAAAAATCTGAAATGTTTCAGATTTCAAATTACGTCCAAAGGGGCGTTTTTTTTTTTACATTTTGTGTTTTACCTTTATTTATTAAATATCATGTTCTTCGCTCTTAAACCATAAAATTCAGTTCAAGAACAATATCACAAAATAGTTTTAAAACGAGCATAACTTTAGAATTTACGTACACAGTTGCGTGCGCTGTAGATAAAAATGTTTTTATTTTGTACAACGTTGGCATTGCTC
Source organism: Stegodyphus mimosarum (assembly GCA_000611955.2). NCBI lineage: Eukaryota > Metazoa > Arthropoda > Arachnida > Araneae > Eresidae > Stegodyphus > Stegodyphus mimosarum. The sequence continues at coordinate 285,967 of KK122505.1, forward strand.
GCTTTCAAATCCTTGAGTTTGTTAATCAAAAATTCGTTAAAGTTTTACAAACTATGAAATCGATAATAAAACAAATTCCAAATTCCAAATCTGGGCTTCCAGATGCCCATATTCGGGTGGAAACTTACGTTATTGAAAATTTGATGGCTCTTAAATACCGTTGTTCCATGACAGTGCGAGAAACATGCACACAGTTATGCAGATTCTTCATTATTTAATTTCTTTAAATATAATACAGGGCGGTACTATTTGGTGGCAACAATTCGAAAAGTGAAACAGGCTTTTAGTAAATCGATGCAAAGTGTCAAAAGGAAATCAATAGTCCTTCTGGGCAAATTGCCCCTTTGGACAAAAAAAGAAAAGAATAACCTACGTTATAAAGAAATAAATAACAGGAAAAGACTATTATTTTTGGTTTTCAGTTTGTATGAATGGTGTTGCGAACTTTAGCCGATAGATGGCGCTGATATATTTCAACTGTAATTTTAGTTAATGTTTTATTGTAGCTAATATGCGTTGGGTATCGTCAAGAGTTATAAGGTTGTCCCTCATTATATCCTGCCAATAAGAGATTACTGTCTAAAATATCTCCAGTTACTGTTTGAGAAGCTCATCAGATCAAGAAATAGGTAAGAACTTTCTATTTTATTTGAACAAATTGTCGACTGAAACATTTGTTTTATGATGATGAAACCTGGGATTTAATTAAAAAAGAAAATGGAAAATTTACTTAATTAGTGAAATTAAAGAGTAACAGAAAAACTATTCGAAATTCTTTAACTAAGACTGTGAATAAAATAAATGACACATTAAGGGAGGATAATACTGATGATGACAATTTGAACGATTTAAAATATTAGTTAGAAGTAAAAGCTAATCAGATCTATAAGATTCTACCACCAAAGTCATTTTAAGTGATTTAGAAATGCTTGAAGCTGATGTTATGACAAGCCAGGAAGGAATACCGCGAACAGATTATTAATTCAAAATTGAACTAGAAAAGTACTTTAAGCGTAAGTATAAAAACCAAAGTAAAATTGATGCATACAACGAATTCTTTAGAATTTCTGAAGAAGAGATAACTACTATTTATCCTAATATCAAATTGGCGAGATTAAAAATAGAACCTTTCGATGGTAAATACGGAAACTGGCAGGGAATTTGGGGCAATTTGAAGGTGCAATTCATGATAGTTATTAAAAATCGATAAATTTTACTAATTAAAATCGATTAAAGATTCTGCATTAAAATGTATACAAGTATTAACTTTAACGTAAAGTAATGATGATTTTGCTGTTGAATTATTAAAGGAACGATTCGGTAAAACCGAAATTGTTGTACGTTCACATGTGAGCAAACTATTAAGCTTATTTCCTGTGAAATTATGTTCTAACTTTAAAGAACTGAGACACTTACATGACACAATTAATTCAAGAGATGTAAAAAAAGTCAAATTTCACAGAAACAACAAAAAACTATCCCAATCCTCACAAGAATGTTCGAACTCGGAAACAAAATATTATGAGATTGATACAACTAGGATCTATGTAATATTCACGGGCTCCCCCACAAAATTTCAGAAACTCTACACATATCCCCTTTTTACAGCCTGCGACGTTTTTCTTCCCAGATTGAGCAAAAAACAGGAAAAACACTCATTATTGGGAAAAATTGGTTGCTGTATATAACGACAAATGTCACGATAATATAACTTCTGAATGGTAAAAAATAAAGTAATAAAAAAGTAATAGCATTGAAAACTAAATTTTATTTTGTTATATAACCATACCAAGTATTGAAAAGATATGAAAAATGTAATAATAAACAACAAGTAGGTATAGACAAAAGTCTTCCCAGTAAATAATAAAACTTGAATAGTTCGTCGTCATTCTCCTCTTTGCTTTTTATTTCCCTTATCTACTACTGCATGGAGTCATAGAAGTATGCTCGGATGATATGCAGTGATCGAACTTTCGAAGATCCGGGCACTTTTGAACTTCTTTTCGTTCATTGAATTCTTTCCTTTTTCTTCATATTGTTAGGAATTTTGCGTATTTGTAAAAGGTTTTAGCGAAATCATATCTAAAATCGTAGCAATGTGAATTTATTTCTAAAAGTACTGGTGTCACGAAAGTATTGGCAATTTTGGGGGATCTCAGGACACTCTTAAGCGCAATTTAAACTTTGATGTTGTGAGTGACGATCAGAATTTTACTAAAAGAATCATTTTAGCTACAGTTCAGAAAATATTTGATCCAATAGGTATGTGGAGTCCTGCAATCTTACGACCTAAATTTTTATTGCAGGAAATATGGAATTTAAATCTAAAGTGGGATACTCCCTTACCAGATAATATTCAACTGTCTTTTAAAAGACGGTTTAGAGAAACAGACGCATCAAAAGATATCGAAATCTCACGTTATGTTGAAATAAATGATTCCGCTGAGATGCATGTTTTCGTAGATGCGTGCAAAGAGTCATATGCCACCTGTATTTTTTAGAACGAAAACCACTCAAGGGGTAAAAATTTACTTTGTTAGAGAAAAAACCAGAGTTGCTTCTTTGAAGAAAGTAACGATCCATAGGTTACAGTTAATGGCTTGTTGCATTGGTGCCAGGTTGGCATATTCTGTGAAGTAGGCATTAAACGCCCGTGAGATTAAAACAATATTTTGGAGCGACTCTAGGGTAGCTTTATACTGGTTTAAAGAACATAGTGTTGGACAGTTTTTGTCTCAAACAAAGTAAAGGAAAAAAATAATCTATTTCTAAATAATGAATGGCGACATGTGCCAGGAAAAATGAATCCCGCCGATGTGATCTCGCGAGGGTGTTCTCCTAAGAAATTGTTAGACTCCTGCTGGTGGAAAGGCCCGGCGTGGTTGTTGCAAACACCAGACAACTGGCCTGATACCGAAATATTGATAACAGAAACATCCGAAATAACATTTGAAAGGAGAAAGGTTAGGCTACGTAATATTAATTTGTCAGAAGGGAAAACCCCGCGGTATGCCATTAAATTCTTAAATTTCCATTCAGTAGTTAGAATCGTTGCGTGGATATTGAAATTTATCAGTAATATAAGATCGCTCCATGATACTAGACAAGAGGGAGAACTTCTAATGCAGGAGATGGAAAATGCTGAAATTCTGCTTATCCGAAATGTGCAAGCTTAATTTTTTCCTAGTGAAACCTCTATTTGGAACTTGTGTGTTTTCAAAGATGTGAACGGATTATGAGAGTTAAAACTCGAATTACTGAACGCATAGATAAGCCTTTCTTCATTTCACCTATTCTTCTTCCTGATAAATGTATCATTACTCAAAAACATTGAATATTTTCACCGAGAAAATTGTTATGCTGGAACTCAGATATTAGGTATATTGCGTGAAAAGTACTGAATTTTAAGAGGAAAAAGAGCGATCTAAATCTCTCAGCACTGAACCAATTTCCTTACCTACTGATAAAGTGGAAAATGCAGCAGCTTCCGAAGTAGTTGGCATTGACTTGGCTAGTCCCCTATTTGTAAAACGCGGGGACAAAGTATGGATGTTCTCTACGCATATGCCCTTTATAGAGCAATTCATTTAGAAATAGTAACATCGCTTTCCACTGATGCTTTTCTGTTATCATTTAGACGTTTTGTTGCTAGAAGAGGAAGACCTAGAGTAGTTTATTCACACAACGGTACAAACTTTAGGCGAGCTTATAATAATTTGTTAGAAATTGGTTGGAGTAAAGTAACTCAACAGACAGAAATACAGAAGGTCGAATGGAAATTCATTCCCCGCACTGCTGCCTGGTGAGGCGGTTGGTGGAAAAGACTTGTTCGAGTAGTTAAAGAACTCCTTATAGGAGAACATTAGGCAGAGATGTTCTTACTTATGAAGAACTAGAAACAGTTATGTGCGAATGTGAAAGGGTAGTAAATTCGCGACCCTTAACATATTTGTCCAAAGGTACAGAAGATTTAGTTCCACTTACCACCCGCTATGTTTTTGACCGATAGATCCAAATTAGATGTAGCGGATATAGACACAGTAGACGCCAATCATCTCAGGAAAAGAAACAGATTTCGTGCAAAATTAATGGAAGATCTCCGAGTACGTTTTCGAAAGGAATATTTAGGACTACTTATTCAGAAACGACAGCAATATTCACAGTTTTCAAATATTCAAGTGAATGACGTTGTGTTGATAGGAGATATCAAGAAAAGATTGAATTGGCCGTTGGCTAGGGTTACGGAGCTAATTCCAGGAAAAGATGGTAAAGTGAGAACAGTTAGATTAAGAACGCAAGTTAACAATTTGGTACGTCCGATACAACGAGATACTCTAGAAATCCAAGATGATGATTTGCCAGGTTCATGTCATCCAAGTGATCCTCAAAAACATCAAGCTACTATAAAATCTTCAGTTTCTCATATCGGAGACGACTTGCGTACCATCATTCAGAAATTTCTGGGTCACCCCAAACTCCGGAGCCCACTCATGTTTCCGATGTACGAGGCGTATTCGGAAACTAAGTACCGTTTTGAAAAAAAAAATAGTAAAACAATTTTTTCGAACCCAATTTTATTTTTACATGAAAATACATGTCTTAAATTATTTTTCAACATAGTTTCTGCCAATGATCAAACACTTGTCATAGCGGGTGACCAGGTTTTGTATACCATCGTCAAAGAAACTTCCCGCCAGTTTCGATAACCACGACTCCACAGCATTTTTCGTGTCATCGTCAGATCCAAAGCACTTGCCACCAAGCTCGCGCTTCATGTGCAGGAACAAGTGATAGTCGGACGGCGCCAAGTCCGGGCTGTACGGCGGTTGATCGAACTGCTCCCAATGAAACTGTCGAATTAACGATTGACACCAGCAGGATGGGGCCGAGCATTATCATAGAGTAACACAATTCCTTTACTGAGCATTCCTCTTCATTTGTTTTGAATGGCATGCCTTAGTTTTGTTAAAGTCTCACACTATCGTGCCCATTAATGGTTTCACCTCTGGGAAGAAATTCAGTAAGCAAAACGCCTTTCCTATCCCAGAAGACAGTGCACATGGTTTTTTGTGATGACACTGTCACTTTGAACTCTTGTGTTTTCGGAGAATGAGTGTGTCTCCACTCCATCGATTGTTGTTTCGATTCTGGTGTGAAATGACACACCCAAGTTTCATCACCTGTCACAATTTGGTTTAAAAAGTTTTCTCCCTCATCACTGTACCGCGTGAGAAATGTCAGGGCACTACCAAGTCGCTTTGTTTTGTGAACATCCGTGAGCATTTTTGGAACCCATCGGTTTGCGATAATTCAAGCGGTCAGACACAATTTCGAACAAAACAGTACGTGAAATTTGTGGAAATGCCTCTGAAAGAGTTGTCATTGTGAAGCGTCTGTTCTCACGAATTGCTTCATCAACTTTCCTTACCAAATCATCGGTGACAACAGAAGGCCGACCACTCCGAGCCTCGGCGTGGACATTTGTTCCACCTGCATTAAATATTCTTACCCACTTTCTCACCATTCCATCACTTATTGCGTATTCACCGTAAATTTCTGTCACTTGACGATAAATTTCGGCCGGTTTAACATTCCTCGCGTTCAAAAATTTAATCATGGCACGAATCTCACAGTCAGCGGGAGAACTAATTGTCTTAAACATTTTGAATGTGCACAGCAAACTGAAAACACAACGTAGAGCAACCGAAATGGCGACAATTGAAAGTCAGTAAACAAGAAAGACTAGTGCGCATGCGCGGGACGCCTACAACGTCGCCGCGACGGCGCTAGAATGAAACGGTAATTAGTTTCCGAATCCGCTACGTATGTGACAGTTCTAAGGCTATAAAGACACGATCTGGTAGAACTGTTAAGATGCCACTAAGATTGAACTTGATAGACTTGAATGTTTTTGAGTAGCTTTCCAGCAACTCAAAGTGGGAGGATGTTATAAATGGTATCACTACGCCAACGAATCAAAGGCCAGATAAAGACTGACGTCATGGAACGCCAGAGAAAAAAAGAAACATAAGGTCTTGCAGTTGATGAGCTAAGGACGATGTTTGCATGATGTAGTTAGATAGATATTTCTTATTCTTTTAACTAGTACCCTATGTGTAAATAAACCTTTTTTCTTAATTTTAAGAGATTTGAAATGCTTTATTTATGATAAGATAGCTGTTAATTCATCGGGTAGATGACTTATGAATCCTTGCTGAGCTAGCCATTGTTTGAAACGTAACAAGATAGGAAGATCAGTCTTCAGTCTTAGTTCGAATCCTCTTCAAATATTTTATAGCTGAAAATCCGAAATCGTCGTTTGTTTTGCTGGCGTCAGCCTAGATATCTTGAAAGTGAAACATTGGATAAGAGAGATGAAGCACAAAGTGCCGCCTAAAAGCGAGATTAAAATAAAATGCCTTGACAATGTAGTAAATCTTGAGACAAACAATTGACTACATACATATGTACGAACAACAGGGAAAAATAAATAAATAAATATAAAATAAAAATTGACAAGAGTAAATGCAAATTAGAGCAAAAGACAGAGGAAACATTTCTGATGAGCGAAAGCTCAGATGACTATTCTAAGAGACGGGCAGAGTATCTTCGCCGCGGGGGAGAACAACTTGGACAGAACTAGTTTAGAGGTCAATGCTTCATTGAGCGTCGTAGGAGAAATTGCAAGGGCATTTGAAGTCCTGCAAAATCGAATGATTGTACGAAACAATATTCTTAATCTCTGGGTGTTTTGAGACTGACATGGCACTGAAACATTTATTGGCAAGTTTTTTAATTTCTTCTTCAGCTGTAGAAATCTTAAGATCTTGATGGATAATAGAATTACGCACGAGAGGATAAAAGGCTAATGGGTCGATAATTCTGAGGGTCTTCCTTTCTTTTACCTGGGTTCTTAAAAACAATAATTGCAGCAATTTTCCATTTGCCGAGAAATAATTAAACCTGAGAGCCGCATTGTAGATGTTAGTAAGGGAAACCAGGGCTTTTTTGGGAAGGTGTTTTAAGGCAACATTGTTGATGCTGGCATCATACCCTGAAGCTATGCTATTTTTGAGATTAGTGATGATTTGCTGGAATTCGTTAGGAGATGTAGGAAGTTGGAGCTATTGCAAGTCAGGAAGTTGTTATTGAGGGAGAAAGTATTATTTTTCTGTTGACTATTGTAAGCAGGATGAGGAGAAAATTGATTTTCAAACGTATCGGAGAAGATGTGCAGGATATTCTGATGAGCAGTGATAAGATTATTGTTGATTTTGAGGGGTTTATGATAGGCATTTTTGAAGATCTTTGCGAGCTTCCAAACAGAATTATCCATACTATAAGCATTGAGAAGGAGAGTATTCCAGTTATCATTATTAAATTCCTCACAGAGTTTAACTTCTTTGATTGCTTGATTAAGTTGCGTCTCAATGACAGAGGAGCGAGTTCTTTTATAAAATTTTCGGAGTTTCTTTTTAATTTTAATTTTATTCAAAATATGGGGATGGAGTTTGAAGTTTTCAGATTTGGCTGGGCGAGAGCTTTTAAGGACGGCCTGCTTAATTTCGTTAGTGGTATAATCAATAGTTGTGTTGATGAAATGTGTTCATCAGTGTCACGCAGCTTGTGCATAACATGAAAATTCTCAGCCAAGAGTTCTTGAAAGCGGTTCCAGTCCACAGTAGAAGATAAGAAACTGGCTCAGGATAGAATCGAATCGATTCCAGCTCCTGAAGAGTCGCCCAGTGGGCACATCACTTTAGAGCGTCTGACATGATAGTTTTGAGGATTAAAGTGAAAGGAAAAGGGGGGATCATCTAAAACGCCTTAAGGTCCGGAAACGGGCAAAGCAGAAATTGAACTTCAACCAGTATTTAAGGCAACGCGCGACATGATGCAGCAGTGCAGTAGCGACAATCATGATTGTTTGCGTTGGAGTAATGTGAATTTAACACATGACAATTCGACTTGCAGGAGTTTCTGCAAAGCTCAAGACAATTTTATTTTTATATAATAAGTACAATAATTGAAGGATAAGGTAAATACTAATAATATGGAATACTAATAAGATGAAAATATTAATAAGAGTATATGTATACTATATACAGTAATGTTATGTATAGAGCTACCCTGGACTAAGTCGGAAAATTTGAGTCCCGAGTGAGGTGGGCTGCAAGCGACGCAGTTCTTTATCATCGGGCAAAATGACATAATCAAAGATCTTTAGTTGTTTCAGATGCGGACAGTTGATAGCCTTTTTGAAAACGCTCGAGTTCAAACGGTGAATATGTTCCACTACTGGTTCAATTTTCAAATCCTTATGAAGTGTATTATTAGATACTAGATAATGTGCATTCGTGAATGTTCGTAGCAGTTTATTTTACGTGATTTGCAATTTACTGATGTCTTTATCTCTTATTGTCGCCCACGCAGGGGATGCATAAGTGAAAATAGGGCGAATATATCATACAAGCGTCTCTTTCGCCTGAGATCCTGTTTTGAATGTTCATTTAAGAGTGGATTAGACTTTGAATTCTAGAGCTTTCCCTCTGACATGTACTAAATGGTTTTTCTAGTTAAATTTTTCGTTTATTCCTAGATACTTTGCCTTGCGAACTTGAGGAACTTCTACATTGAAGAGCTTAAGTTTTTCTGTAACCTGGGTAGCAGGGTTTTTCTTCTTGATTATAATAAGTTTGGATTTGTCAGCATTTATGGATATGCGCCATTTCCCGTACCAGAATTCAATTTGCGGCATAATTTGCTGAAGTTTCTGTACTGCTAAAGTCGGGCTCATGGACTTTATGGCAAGAGCCGTATCGTCGGCATAGCAGACTAAGAAGTGATTGTAGCTTAATCCCATCTTTGGGAAGTCCGTTACAAAGAATAAGTATAATATAGGCCTTAAAATTGATCCTTGTGGGACACCGGCTTGAATACTTTTAACTGCTGAATTCTCATTACCTATGGAAACTTGAAAGCTCCTACCCTTTAGAAGGCCCAGGATAGATAATGTAGTGAGTGAAAATGACGGGAAGATGCCAACATCAGCCGCGCACGCGCAGTGGTTGTATTCCCGGGCGAGCTCATTGTTGTAGATGGAAGGTGGCTCGTCGGTATATATTGCTAAATAATTAAACCAGCAGTGAAAACATATCGGGCCATAGGACTCAAGATTCCATATTTTCCCATTTTTTGCTTGTAATATTATAAATCAAGGGGAGTAGGGATCCACAATTCTTTTTGTGTAAGGGCCTCTAAAATTTACTTCCGCCACTGGAAAACGTTCACCCTAGATTTAACCTTTGACTATATACTAAAAAATACTTTTTCAACGGTTGCAGGACTTCCTAAAAGGTAAAGGAATGAGCTCTACACTATCGTTTCTGAAATGCTGGATCGTGACTTGATACTAGTTACGAAAACAAAACACCGATTCGCAAATAAGCAACCAAATTACTATCTCTGTATATTTGAGTAACATGAAACTGCATTATAGCTTATCAAGAGATCAGATTTAGTAATTTAATGTCTTCATAAACGACACATTATCACTTATTAATTTATTTTTTAGTTCTTATTTTTATGTTATATTACGAGTAAACGGCGCCACCAAAATTTGACTGATCTTGAATGGAGTACGGCCTCATCTGACCAATGTTTCTGTATGAGTGCGATGACAGCAAGTCTAGACTAAAAGTGGGAAAACACTGTTAGTGTCTACTGTCGTATTCCAGTCAACTTTTGATTTCAATATAGCTTTATTTGCGCTTTCAGCAATTATTTATTCAGATATTACCTACATTTTTTGTTTATTTACTATTACTTAGAATATTGTATCACATCTAGTTATCAATGGATAAATAGTTAATAAAACAACGGAAAAACATGTGCGTCAGTTATAGCAAATAAACAAGCCAGGCAAGAACAATTTTTTGTTGATGACACTTAAGAATAAACAGTTGAGCTCGAGTCCGAGAATTACCGCGTTAGGTGTTGTCTATTACACATACAAAAAAGAAGAAAACATCCTGTCTTCGATAGTATTCTGACGATTTTGAAAAATTTGGTTTCATGAAAGGTGCTAGTAGAAAACCATTGTGTATTATTTGTAATACAGTCTTATCAAATGAGTCCGTGTGAACTTCAGATTTGAGGCGGGACTTGGAACTAGAACATCTGAATTACAAGCATGCCGATAGATTTCTTTATGAATAAGAAGAAAGATTGATAATAGCAAACAACTGTCTTCGAATTCTTCTTTCTTTGTCTAAAAATCTACTTGTGGCTTCTTATGAAATATTATTTATTACTGAAACTGAATATCCTCATACAGATGCAGAAATGTTAGTAGTTCCTACAATGAAGATATTGGTCACTCGTTATATGTGATAAAAATTAGCAAAACCACAGATTAACACGTTGTCTTTCTTTAATAACACAATAAAGCTTAGAATTGTGGGAAAAGCAATATAATACTGTGGGAAATGTTATGTCATGATATTCCCTAATATCCTACTGTGTGACGTATGCATTGCGTCAGCAGGTGTGTTTCCCGCCTTCGAGAGAGACGAGGAATAGCTGGCGAGCGGAGCAGACGTTGCTCGATCGCTCATATATTATTTCATTTATTGTAAACCTAATGTAATCTATCTTTGTGAATATTAATAAATGTGTGTTACCAACTATGATCGTTGCCTTTCCCCACATTTTGGGAGCTCGACCGTACCTTTTGTGCATGCGTTAATCGAACCCTAGACACCAGCAATCATCACCGAAGTTCAGAAAGCTAACAAAGGCAAGATGTGCCTTTATGACGATTGAAGACGTCACGATCATGTCTTATGACTATTGATGTTACATTGACGATTCTTCTGATTTTGGACGTTTTCGAGTTTGGATTACATAGGATTGGCAAAGAAATATGTTGGATTATAAGGACTGCCCCAGAGTTAGGTAGGCTCATTTTTCCCTGATTCGTTCATAATTTATTAATATTACGATTTTAAACTGTATTTATGCTGTTTAATTCTCATTCATACGTACCCTATTTCATATTCATATTGTTCTATTTGATTGTATAAAGAACTATGGCCCTAAAATTAGGTGATATCCCATTGATAGCGAACTCTCTTAAATATGGCTCTTAAATAAATTCTCTTTTATTATGTGGTACTAAATATAGGGACTGATGAACATTTTGGCGATTTCAAGATCTATTTCTGTGCAAAATTTTTTATACGGAATTTTTTTTTGTGTATGTGTGTATACTACTGTAATAAAATTGATAAATATCATTAAAATAATGATAACTTATTACAGTTGTAATTAAGAAATAGCATTAACGCAAAACATTTTTATTTTTTCATGCGGAATGTTAAATTTACATTACTTTCCATTTTGACAATTTAAAAATATTTCGATCCTGAAATAAGACAGTAAATGCTACATTACAGAGTTTCCAAAGCACTTTTTAGCAAAACAAAAAAAAAAAAAAAAAAAAGCCACTTAATTTTTTAAAAATTAATTTTTTCTTTCTTCTTTGATATTTTTTAAATCAGAATTTTTTTCCTACATTTTTTCAGAACATTCAAATGTGTTTCACTATTCTCTAGAAAATTCACTTTAATTTTCTGAATTTTTTATTCAAAAATCTTCTGGCTTTTTGCTCTTACACAGTGGGATAATTTGTAGACCTGGCTGGCACCTTGAAAGGTTCAAAAAAATTTGAAAGCAAGATTTATAGAAAAATGTGACAAAATGAAAAATGTTTTCATGGCATTGATATGTAATGAATGGATTTAATAGGAAATCTATGATGAATATTATATTTTTTGAAGAATTTTTGTATGGATAGTGAAAACCAACTTATATGAATTTTTTACTTTTGATCCTAAAAACCTCTTAACATGTTTATCTTCACTTTATTTTCTCATCTTTTCAGTCGACACAAAGTGGAAAATTGCAAAAGAGGTTCTTATCACATGGACAGGCATCTGTAGAACGGGACTTTTATATTAATAAAGAAATTGAAAACTGACAATTTAAAATGTCTCACTGCATCTTATATGTCTCACTGCATCGTACACAGGGGGAGTCATTTTGCCACCTGGTGCAATCTCTGTAGGTCCTGAATTGGGTCTCTATGGGTCCTGCCTAGTTCCTGTCGTAAATTCTAAAACTTTTGTCAATCATTATTCCCTAATATTTAAATTTCCTTTCTCAATACTTCAGTCATTTCTAAAATTTTGCCATAATGGCTCTGGCTCCAGCCCTGACCTTATATCATTTTAAATTTATTACCAATACTTATATTATTAAGGAAATAAAATTAGCAGTTTCATCTATACATTCTAAATATGTGCACTTCTTTAGTAACAGAAATCTTCAATTAAATTTGAAATCCTAGAGGAAACTTATTAAGAAAGGATTTGATTACATAAAGAAAATTATTCTCCTTCATATTATAAGGTATTTTCTCCCTCCTTCCAGCTTCCTTTCTTCTTTCTTCGGGGTGTAACGGTAACATACTCACGCGCATTCGACTCCCGGCGAGTGCGTTGCTCATTTTTCATGTACCCCAGCTTTAAGAACACCTAATGTTTCTACACTGGCGTCCGAACTAAAAGTTGGTGAGCAATAATTCGTCACCACCAGGATTTGGTGATTGGGTCCCCTAATCCTCAGTCACCCTTCCCTCCTAGCAGCATACCTTAGTGGTGTAACGGTAGCACACTTGGCGCGTTTTCGAGAGGTCTAGGTTCGAGTCCCGGCGAGGGCATTGCTCATTTTTCATGTACTCCTGCTTCAAAATAACCTAATGACTTTACTGTAGTGTTAAAGCATTAACGAAATTAAGGGATGAAACAAAAACTCGTGGGAGCATTGATTTGTTTGGGTAAACAAATAAACTTAGAAAAGATGCTTAAGAAAAGAATGATGTATATTAGCTAAAATATCTGGAAAATTTTCAAATTAGAAAGACACATAAATATTTTGGTGACAGTTGTTACGAAATATATACATTTTGTAGCTTTTTATGAGTAATTAATTATCCTATATCATTTTAGAATAGATATTATAATACGTGTAATTATGTTAAATATTAGATTATGTTTAATAATAATCTGTTCTAATTAGAGGTCTATTTTATTCTTAGAATGATATTACAAAAGTGAAGTTCAAGTATCAGTAATTGCTTTTGTTTATTAAATTCCCTTCATTGATAGTTCCTTAATTTGTTTCATCATTGGCCCTTAACTCTTCCTCAACTTAAACTTATACTCTTCGAACTATACTCTTCGATGCAAGCAATTATGCTCTTGAAGCTGTTACATTTCAAGGAGAAGGGTCAAAAGAGCATCTTATCGAATATGAGCCGATTGCTTTCTCCGGCTGAGCGAAACTATTCGACGACTGAACGAGAAGCCCTCGCTGTCTTCTGGATCCTGAAGAAATTTCGTTGTTACGTCGAAGGATTAGAAGTAACTATAGCATCTGATCATCAACCTTTGAAATCGCTTTTGAACCTCAAGTCTCCAACCGAACGAATTGCTGGATGGATACCTGAAATTCAGTCAATACAACCCTGGAAAAACAAACGTCATTGCTGACATGTTGTCCCGTCCAAGCTCCGAACATGAAGGTTCATCTTGCGAGATTTATATCTGTAATGCCGAAAAGAAGTCCAAAAGACAACCGTCCATACAAACTTAAAGAAGAAAGTTTAAAAAAGATTATAGAAAGTTTCGTATCCACTCAGAAAACTGAAGAATGTGCCAATTAGACTGAACGGGGATTCTTAATAAATCAAGGTGTTCTCTCCGGATTTATCCCTGACTCAGATTCAGAAGAGTCACGGTTAATCATTCCAACTGCCAAGCGTGAATTCATCATGCAAAAGCACCATGATTACCCAATGGTGGACATTATGGAAAGGAAGGAACATTCCAAAGAACTGCCAGACGCTATTATTAGACTGGTATGAAAAAGTACACATTCGACTATGTGAAAAGCTGTCCTGAATGCAACCGCCTCAAGGCTACCAAAAGCCAGCTGGACTGTTAAGAACCCCTGTATATTCTCAAAATTTTGAGATCATCTCTATCGACTTGTTTGGTCCACTGCCACAAAATGACACTGGAAAACAATGGATCTTCATTGTCAAAGATTGCTAAGCGATGAGTTGAATTATTTCCTCTTGCTCAAGCTACAGCACGGCCAGCACTATAACCGTCACAGAAGAAGTATTCATGCGTTATGGTATACCACAAAAAGTCGTTGCATGACGGTACTGATAAACTGGGTTCTGTTGTAATTGCTTGCATCGGTTCGAAGAGTATAAGGTTGAGTTGAGGAAGAGTTAAGGGCCAATGATGAAACAAATATGAATCAAAACATGATACCAGTTTTTCTCCAATCAAATCCTGTGGAACAAAAAAATAGAGACTTAAAACTTCGTCTTGCAATCCTTGTAGGAAAGGCGCCTGACAACTAGCATTCGAAACTCCCAGTCATATTCGAAACTCCTAGTCATACTCCCAATCCCAGTTATTCGCTTCGCTATGAATACGGCCGTCTGTGATACTACAGGCCGTACACCAGCATTCCTAATGTTTGGAAAAGAGTAAAGGACTATCGACGACGTTGCCCACGATTTCAAAGCTGTGGTCGAAAATATCTTTGTTCCTGAAATCACCCCTTATCTTGAATGATTCGCAACTATTACAAAGGACATGCGAGAACGAAGCAAGATCAACGTAAAAAGCAATATGACAAAAGAAGGCGACAAGTGTTTTATTCACCAGGTGATAAAGTGTGGGTCAATTTACATCCCGTTGGTAATGCAAAAAACAAAAAGATTTCAAAGTTCATAACAAAGCGTGACGGTCCATGTTTGATAATGACAGAGAAATCACTACTAGCTATGTCATTTCAAGGCTTCATAAACCAACAGAACCCTTAGGGACATGCCATACGTCCGCACAAACACCTTTTAAAGACACGTGTACTTCTCCCATTGCTCCGCTCAGAAGTGAGGTCGACCTGTGCATTCCCGAACTAATCAAGAACTTGGAGTTCCTGACAGTGCTTCAAAGAGAGAATGAAACGGGATGCCCAGAAAACCAAAAAACATGAGACTACAGACTGTTACAAGAGCTTCCAAATCTTCCAGAACTGTCTCCTTGCCGGGACGTCGGCGGAGCCAGAGGGAGAGTTTGTAACTAGTGTTTTAGTATAAACTATGTTTGACTTACTGTAGCAATGAGGGTGCCCTCTCGTGAGTAGCCAGGGAAATACTTCAGTAAAAGACAAGTGATGAATCTGCTAGATTGTATCAGACTCTTGCTCTGTAATATTCTTGAAAGTAAATGTGATGTCCGTGTATAACTTAAACCTGTTAATTTTTATTAAAGGACTCTTTTATGACCCCATCCAAAACGACCCCCTTACAGTACAATGTATTATTTTAAGGGAATGATAGAAGGAAAGATCATGCTTTTCCTATTAAAATGGTTAAAGCGTCATTATTGAGAATATAGATAATGCTAAAAACAGTATGGAAGGAAATTTTAATGTAGATGTGTTGGTATAAAAAGAGAGCGGAGTCCAACACTTTCTGGTCAAGAGCTCCTGCTGTTATTCTGCTCCTGCTTTTGTGATCCGGTCAGTGGATCCAAAGAAAAAAAAAGGGGGGAAGTCCTGTGCACTATTGTAAAAGTCTTGAAAATATCAGTGTCTTCATCCGTTTTAGTAAAAATGTATAACCATCTATCCAATACATGACTATTCCATTTATAAACGTCCAACTATATATTTTATGAGTTTATGGATTCGTTTTATATACATATATTATGTATTATATATATATATATTGTTGCGTGCGTACGGGTTACTAAGATTGAATGCACAAGTCCGATAATAGGTTAATAAATAATTTATTTTTATCAAAGCAGATATTTCACAAGTCTGAAATTTTCCACAGAAATATTCGTGTTCACAGTATCACACAATATCATCAGTAGTTACATTTACAAAGTACTAAGAACGTTAAATACATCGCAATCCAAAGAGCAAATAAAGAGTTACACAACAAACGTATTAAGAACGTTAAATACAACGCAATTCAAAGAGCATCTAAAGAGAAAGCTAACACGGATTTATCTCAGTTCACGCGAAACTATAACTCGCAACAACAATAACTAAGCAACTCAGAACAAATGCTCTCTCTTTGGCTTTAAATAGTTTTCAACCGGCCGCCGAGCTATTTCTAGTACTTTCTGCTTCTGGAAATTACTGGAAAGCAATACGAGGGTGCAATTACCGTTAGAGCTAGTGATGAATTACATTTATTCAATTTCAATACATAATACGATAGTAGAGGGATCGGACCAAAACGTACCATACTTGGCGGCTTTTCTGGCCAAATTACCGAAATACCATTTATTTAATGTTAAATGCACTTGCCCCTGTATTCTTAGTTTTCCGGCATAGCTTCCCTTTAGATTTTTCGTGTTACAAAAGAAATACAACAATTGTACTTATAATTCTACTGCAATTACCTATTCTAAGTACAAAATTTCATAACAGTATTCTATATTTTATGAGAATCCATCGATGAAATATAGTTTTTTTCTGCTTTGGTTAGTGTGATGAGCTTCTCAGTTCCATAAAGTCAATCCAAGTTTTGTTGAATAATTTTTTTTATATTTTTCATCTTCTAATACTCTTAGTTTGAACTTTAAATTGCATATATACATGAAATAAAGATTTAAAGAAAATATATATATCAGTAGGCAATAAATTAAGCCTTTTTAGTTTTTTGACGTTTCGTTAAATACTTTCTCTGATTTATACCGGAATATCACTGCTATCAAAGATGAATAGTGGATATATTAATGGATTTTAAGTACAATTTAAATATAATTTAAGAAGAAATTATTTGTAAATTCAAAAGCATGTAACTAAGAATTATCTTGCATAATTGTTTGGTTCTAGAGGCGTGGCTAGGAAGCTCCACCTAGCGATGTAACTATACGAAAGAGAAATTCTTGAAAATGTTCAAATTAGAGTATCAACCTATTTCCTAAACTCGGAAAATTATAAACAGTTTCGATTTTTAAGATCCGACATTAATAGTTTGTACAGATCACCATCTGCTTGCCATACAAGGGAGGGCCGCCTTCCCAAATTAAGCCTCATGATTCTTGCTTATAATAGTAACAAATGTTGCCGTAAATAACTTTGACGATTCTCTGCTGTTATAGCTCAACTTCATTTATTAAATCTTCTGATTCTTTCCCTTCATGACATACATATACTTCCGTTTTCCTCTAAATCTCTAAATTATTAACTACTGACTTAATTACATACTTCCTGACCGATACATTTACTCAATATTTGTTTCCAAAACATATGATTGAATACATATTTTTGTATTATATCGTAGGTTTCTACTTAAAGAACTACTTTGATTTCAAAACATGGAAGAAAGTGATCTAGTATGCTGCGATTGCGTTATTCTTTCATTACTTAGGAAGTTTTACGGTAAGCTATTAAGAAAATCTGGAATTTGGAGATTTGTGATGCGATGAATGAGTAAGACTCTGCGGTTATAGCGCCATCTACCGAGGCAAATATAATCTTTCATTGGAAATTTAGAATTTGTAAATCAGGGGTCGAACCAGGGAACTGGAATTCGCTAATTCGGTGCTTAGTGATCATACGAAACGCACTCAAGGGATTTGAGGGAACATTTGGGATGTATTTTTTGAGTAAGCGTTTTTCTATAGATTATAAAATTTAATTTTCAGTAGTCAGCACTGAAAATTTGAAAAAATGTTCTTAATAAGAAATTTTCTGATTTCTGTCGTTATCGCTTCTCGGCCTTTTGGCTAAGATCAAAGTGTAGTATCTGTTCTTATCAGCTTAATATCTGATACGACATCCATAGGATGTCAAGATATTAAACTAATTTTTGCAGATTGGCTTGTGGTTAGGAATTTATTCCGCCCTTGCCACGGGTTGGCCTGCTATTGCACTACTTGCAGGATCGGCCCATAACATTCAAAGAAAAGATTCACTTTCACAAATTCTTAGGAACCTCTTGATGTTACCGTGGTTTAAAAACAGTTCCTATCTCTAAAGGAAGACATTGATTCATTAAAGTCTTTCGTTTTCCCGTCTTTCGACTTCGACGAACGGACTAGAGATGAACGATGCGATCAGGAATCGATTCAATTTACTGAAAGAATAATTAGCGCTTCGGCGAAAACGGAACGGCAGTTTTTTATCAGTTGAGCAACAGCTGTTGTTGGGAAGAGTGCCAAGATATTTGGTTCCTCTTAATGTAAACATTAGCATTGTTATTATTCTCAGTTTGACGCCTTCTGACGGTTCCGATTTGCTGTCTGCGCCCACATCTCCTGCGACTTGTCTGCTGCTGCTGTGCATGGGAGTTCAGCTCATGTAGAGCCGCTACCCGAGAGTGGTTTGCTTTGTCCGGATACCACCTGTCGTCGTGACGCAGTAGTGCATATTGTATTTCCTGTTAGTGACATGTTACATTGCACTGAGTCCGAGTGTACTCAGACCTTTCACTCCAAAAGATGGACACAGCTTCGACACTCTCTGTGCAGGCACTTGCTTTACGCACACTCCATAGATGTTAGTAGGACGGTTAACTTGTGCTTGCATTACCGTGCACGTATTGCTGTGAAGGTCTCACGATTGTTTTAAGGAACGTCCTGTCCTTCTAACTTCCGGGTTAGTGCATCATTGGAGGTGTATTTAGTGCGATTTTTCTTGCCAAACACGCGGCGGGTTTCTTAACCATCAGGCTCGTCATCGGCGTGAGCGACAGCGTCTTAACCAGCCTCCTCCTTTGCAGTCAATGTGTGGATCTAATATTGGGCGACGTCGAAGGCGTGCTCCCCGTTCCGGAGTTTCCCGCTCGACTGTTACGGCCACTGACTGCGATTTTCGGTTCCCTGTTGCCGTGCCGTCTGCTTTGACTGGTGATGTTGTGTTCTCTTCTCTACATAGGGAATCTGGTTCTGCTCCCTCTGCCCGTGTGGTCACCTTTGATGTTGAGCCCGCTGAGCTACCTGGCACTGTTGCGTCTACTTCGACTCGCGCTTCTGCTTCTTCCGGAATGTCTGTTCCTTCCTCTCCCGAGCTTTCTCTGGACGCCGACCCTGAGGTTGTTGATGTCTCTGTACTTGACGTTGGCTTGTTGCCTGATTCTGTGGACGTTCAGACGACCTACCTTTTGGAGCCTTTTTTGAACCGTTTTGAGGTTTTTACTGATCCCTCTCCTACTGAGCAGTGGGATGCGTTTCTTTTGTTGTTTGATGAAATGATTGCCGTGGCTGTGCGTTTACCACCCGTTAGTAAGCCTGTGCTTGGTGGTAAGGGTCCTGCTGATAGAACTAGGAATTACCCTAAGCTTTTGTAAATGCTATATTGGAGGAATCGGCGGAGGGCGATTCGACTTCTTTGCGATGAGGATTCGCGAAGGCGTTTTATTGGTCGTGAGAAGATTGAGGAGTACTTCGTTTATGCCCAGAGGGTTAAGCCAATTGATTGCTCATTGTATTCTTCACAATCCCCTCCTCCTTGTGAGAGTGACTTCTCCCCTTTCACCCTGCGGAGGTTGCCAGGAAGCTGTTTTTAGTTGAAAATTCGGCTCCTGGACAGGATAGACTGTCATATAATCATTGGAGGTCTGTTGATCCGGAGTGCACTGTTCTTGCTGCTTTCTTTAATGTATGCCTGAATGCTAGGCGTGTTCTCGTGTCCTGGAAAGAGACTAACTCTTTTTTATTGTTTAAGAAGGGTGATCCGTGCAAGGTTAAGAATTGGCGTCCAATTGCGCTTAGTGCTACGATTGCCAAACTGTTTTGTGGTTGCTTGGCCTGCCGTCTTACAACTTGGCTTCTTGACAACAATGTTCTCTCTTCCTCCCAGAAGGGCTTTTTGCCCTTTGACGGAGTTTTCGAGAGCAATTTTGTTGTCCAACAGCGTATTCTGCTTGTACGAACGTCGAACTCTGATGTCTGCCTGGCATCACTGGATATGTCCAATGCATTTGGTTCGGT
>KK122505.1:306129-321995 GCA_000611955.2 Stegodyphus mimosarum
TGAGGCAATTTTCGCTTCCCTGCGTGCTGCTGGTCTGGGTGAGCATTTTACGGAGATCATTCAGGCTCTATATTCTGAGTCTTCGACCCGGTTCCCATTCAGGCTCTATATTCTGAGTCTTCGACCCGGTTCCTTACTAACGAAGGTTTTACAGGCCCAATACCCATAGATTCTATTCTTAGCTCGATGCTGGAGCCATGGAAGCGCATCGATGCGTTGAAGTCGTTCGTTTTCCCGTCGATAGATTTCGACATGCGCATCGCCCGATTGAAGAAGTCTGACTGGGCAAAAAGTTGATGATTTCTCCCGTCCGCTCCTGAAGAGAACACAACCTCCCGCCCGAAGCTGCTAATGAGTACTGTATGGACACAAGGATTCTACCTGCCTCGTAATTCCATTGGCAGCGGAGAACTCTAACATAGCGCGCATTGACGGTGCGTTCAAGCTTTTGACATCCATGGGCCCCGAGATCCAGCTTTTGGCATGGGAAGATATTTCAAGGCTTGTTTCGGCACGACTGAAGCGGGCTCCCTCCTCCGGCGAATTGGCGGCCTTCCTTTCGGCCTCTGATGCTGAGTTTCCGCGTGACTCGTCCAACCCAATTTCCTCTATTTGCTCTGCTGCTCGAAGTGCGTCGCGTCGCCTGAAAGTTGCCTAGTCGTGTTGAAATTTCGCATAATGGTATTACTCTCACGGCCGGCAAAAGAAAACTTGTATTTAAGACCCTGCGTGGTGATTTCAAGAGGAAGTGCGCGGACAAACTCCTTGCGTACCCTAATCTGGGCAAAGCGATTGAGTGCGCCGCGGCGCAAAAGCCAGCTGCCACTTCTTTCACAATGGTAAATTTACAAGGTGTGCAGACTAGCGGTTTGTACACCGCGCTAGACTAAACCTCGTCTCACTTAACGGGGTCAGACATACATCTAACGGGTCCCGTAGTTGCCGGCGCTGTGGCTATATTCAGGAAACGCTTCCCCATGTCTTCTGCCATTGCATGATTTATATCGCCTGAATACGGAAAGACGTAACGCAACGGTTCAGAGGATAAGGAACGCCGCCTCTTATAGATGGCAGCTGCATGCTGAGAATCGCCCGATACAGAGTCTCTCATTACGATCAGACCTCGTTCTCACATGTGATGATACCTGTCTCATCCTTGATGTCACTATAGCTTTTGACAACCGGTACGCTGCCTTTGACGCCGCGCGAAGGGAAACAAATTAGCAAATACAGACCTCTTGTGGACGCGCTCAGGAGAAGTTACAGAGATGTGCGGGTCGAAGCTATTGTCGTGGGTGCACTTGGATAATGGGACCCGAATAATGACAAAGTTATAAGCAGACTCTGCAGTCGCCGCTACGCCACTTTGATGCGTAAACTAGTCAGTGAGACCATCAGTAGGTCCAGACATATACATCGAGCATCTGACTGACATCAGACAGAACCAGCCGAGTGTCAATCTGTGGCCAATTCAGCTTTAATTGCACAGTAACCATGTGGGAGATGTCAACATTTCATTGACTTTGTTGTTCCTTTGGGCATGATTTCGACGTGGGCTATTGTAGCTCGTGTAAAGTACCATTGTATGTTCGCCGCACATGTAAATACGTCATCTTTTCATTAGTACACATTTGAAAATTTTAAAAATTTTTATTGTAAGAATACGCAAATGTATTGCATTGTGATCTGGACCTGCAACTTTGTTGTACATTTGATACTTTCTGGCCACGTGAGTATCATTTTTTTGTAAAGTGGCTACAAATATGTGATTAATAAAAAATTTCTGTATCAGTTTAATATCTGGTCAAGATATTAAACTAATTTTTGCACATAGGCTTGTGGTTAGGAATTTATTCCACCCCTGCCACGGGTTGGCCTGCTGTTGCACTACTTGGAGGATCGGCCCACAAAATTCAAAGCAAAGATTCACTTTCACAAATTCTTGCGGTGCTTTTTGGTGTTACCGTTGTTTAGGAAAATTCCTATCTCCATGAGAAGACATCGATTCATTGAAGTCTTTCGTCTCTCCGTCTTTGGACTTCGACAAACGGACTAGTGATGAACGATCCGCTCAGGAATGGATTCAATTTACTGAACGAATGATTACCGCTTCGTCGAAAACGGAACGGCAGGTTTTTACCAGTTCAGCAAGAGCTGTTGTTGGGAAGCGTGTCAAGATATTTGGTTCCTCTTAATGTAAACATTAGCAATCAAAACATCAGCATTTTATGATTTACTGCAAATGTCTGTGACCTATTTTTATGTGTGTTATGTACGTACATATGCGTAGTTTTGGTTTGCCTGTTTTCCATGTAGTATTTAAAAAACAAAACATTAAATAAACCGACGTGTGTCAGCGAAACTGATCATACCTGTTTGGAAATGGATGGCGTTTTTTTTTCTCATCTAGCAGTGAGAGGATCTGTTAAAATTATGCAGATTATAAAAACTAGTTCGTCTGATTTCCAGCTGTCAGCGATCCGGTGCTAGTCGCAGATCTGGGTCTTCGGAGTTGCGATTAATTCCCTGTTTTCATCGCTCCTGCTCTAGCTGCAAATCTGGCTCCTGTGGGGTTTTGATTATACACTGCTAGACACTGTAAATGCAACATCAAAAAGGAGTAGTCAGAAAGTGATGAAATTTGGAAAAAAGACAGACAGTAAGCAGCAATAAGTGATCTTTATTTCAAAATGATAGTCAGAATACAGAGCGAGAACGGCGTAGCCTCTGTAGCATGTAGGACCACCGCTGACAGCGATGCACGGAATTCCCTTTCAACCGTTTGCCACAATTCGTCTTCTGAACGTCTGCAAACGGCGTCCAAGTTCATCCCACACATGTTCGATTGGGGACAGGTCAGGAGAGTACGGTGGCCAAGGAAGCATCTGTATACATTGCAGAGCATGTTGGCACATGCGAGCACTGTGTGGTCCGGCGTTATCCTGCTGAAAAATTGCATTAGGCAGCCCCTGAAGGTAGGGGATTGCTAGCGGCCGCAGTACATTATCCAAGTATCGTTGGGCCGTCATAGTGCCCTGAACACGAACTAGAGGTGACCTGGAATCGTAGGCAATAGCGCCTCAAACCATTATGCCACATTGTCGCGCGGTGGGGCGTTCCACAGTTACTGCCGGATTAGATTTGTCTCCACGTCGACGCCACACACGTATGCGGCGACTGTCACTGGATAAACAGAAGCGTAACACATCTGAGAACACGGCGTTTCGACATTCTGTCATCCCCCTCGTTCCAGTCCGGGACCATTCTAAACGTCGGAGTCTATGCTGTGGGGTCAATGGCAGTCTTCTTAACGGACGCCGTGAGTGCAGGCCACGTTCAACCAATCGAAGGGAAATGGTTCTCGTCGACACGGGAACATCCAGGGTATCTTGCACATGCTGCAGAATCGCGGTACAAGTGACTTGCGGGACCGCCAGAGCTTGTCGGTGGATGCATCGATCCACGCGTGCTGACGTCACTCTGGCTGCACCTGCACCCTCCTTCTTCCCACATTCCCTTGTTCCATTCACCATAGCCGATGCACCGTGCTCGCATCCATCTGGGTATCAGTTGCGAGTTGATGTAAGGACCAACCCGCCCTTCTCAGTCCGATCACCATACCCCTCGTAAAATCGTCTATCTGCTGGAAGTGCCTATTACACATATCCTCCGGGACAAAAACCAACTTTCTTTGATAATTCGTCTGGCAGAAATAACGACACGAATATTGCCCATTCTGCACGTTCCTTCCCTTATATCTTATTTCACGTGCGTCGGAGAGCTTCACATTTCACAGCATTTGCATAACTCAGTGACGCGCATCTACTCTAAAATTTGCGTAAATTTCTGACCACTACTTCTTGGTGTTGCATTTTCTATGTCGAGCAGTATATATATGTGCTTTTCGCTTCCTTGGAACTGTTCCTTTGAGTTTCGTTTCGATTCTTTCAATACTGTGTCACAGTATAGCTATGTATATTAGATATTACCTTTTTTATACAAAATTAGTGCAGTATTTAATTACTTTACTACCGTCTTGTAAATCAACAGCTGTGAATTTCTGTTTAATCTCCTTTA
Source organism: Stegodyphus mimosarum (assembly GCA_000611955.2). Taxonomy (NCBI): domain Eukaryota; kingdom Metazoa; phylum Arthropoda; class Arachnida; order Araneae; family Eresidae; genus Stegodyphus; species Stegodyphus mimosarum. Next base: position 310,207 of record KK122505.1, read on the forward strand.
CAATTAATGTATAAAAAGAAATCTTCCAGCTCTTGGACCCCGTCGAATAGAAGAGCCTCAAGCGATATTTGGTATCATTTTGTCAAATTAAAAAAAAAAATGCCGGTATTCTCAGCAAACAATTTCCTGCTATTTGGCATCTGTCTCCAATTTAAATATTTATTTTTACACTGTTTTGCAGAAGCAACAAAATATCAATTATATTAGTAATGTAATCTTTAACAAAAGTGAGATTAGTTTTCATTATTTTTTTAACTTTTAGCATTTTTTTTACTCCAGAATTTTATTGTTGTTCTGTGTTAAGGTTTTTTAGGTAATCTCAAGTACAGGTGAAAGAAATCAAGTCCAGGGAGTGAGCGGTTTGGTTGTTGATTCCGGCGATCACATTCCTTGGTCAAATCTTTCTGCTTATCCTCCATCTTTGCACACCGCTCTTGATCCACGCCTGTTCCAAGCGCATTGATCAAGGTCACTGTTAGTTACCAGTGAATCTTTAAAAAGAATTGATTCGCTTCAATGAACGAACGGTTCTGATCTGATCCCTTTAAGGAGCGTAGCATTTCTAATACTGAAGACTGATTGGGCTAAAGTCGACCATCATGCTCGCCACCTCATTGAAGACCTTATATCTCCCGCCAGAGGCAGCAAATGAGTACCTATATCTCATGCTTTGGAATCCTACTTGCGGACAGAGAATTCGGTGTTTTTAAATTGCTGACTTCAAGGAACTCTGAGGTTCAGCATCTCACTTGGGATAACGTGTTTGGAGTTCCTAGGGGTACCTCCAACTTTATCTCTACCTGGTCTCTGCTGAATGCTTCTCACAGACTACAAATACCCTGATCCATTGCCGAGGTTTGTTCGATCTCCATTTCACAAAAGTGAACTATCATCAACACTGGCAAACGCGCTTTTGTCTTCTGGACCCTTCAGAATACATTTAGGGAGACACGCTCGGAAAAGCATCATTTTACCAAATTGACGCAAAGCTATCGAATGCGCAGAAACTGCAAATTCTAACTCGTCTCGCCACGGTGCATTGAAAAAGTTCGCCTACTGGAAATTTGTTCACAATGCAAGGCTATACTTGTTCCTGCTGTTGTTGACGATGTAACTATGTGCTTGAGTGAAGCTCAGCTGTATAACGCTAGGTACAACGCAAAGGTAGAGAGGATCAAAAAGACCGCTGCTGGAAGATGGCAGATTTACACTAAGAACCAGGTGATCTAAGGCCACTTTGTACGTCCTTATCGCATCTTAACGCGAAACGACTAATGCTTGACCTTATCCCTTTTGAAAAACATCGAAGCGGATTCGAAGCTGCGCGCAGGGAAAAAAGTGTATATCGCCCATTCATCGAAACATCCATGAGAAATTTCAGCGAGGTCATCATGGTTGAAGTACCAGGAAATTAGTTCCGAAAGAGGAATTACGTATTCCTAATTAGAAAACTTGTGGGGAGTAAAATAACCAGCTAGTCACGGGACATTTACATTGAACAACCAACTGACGTCAGGCAAGTCCGTCAATAAGAACAACAGAAACATTTTTCTTTTTCTCCGGTGAAACACTGTGTATTTTCGGCATCACCTACTTGACTTTGGCCGGATTTTAGCCATAATAGCACACGACTACAACCTATGTAAATATTGTAAATAATTTGGTTCTACGAATAAAGTTGTGGGGTTTTTACTTATTTAATTCCAAACTTCTGTCTTAGAACCCCACGAACAGTAACAAGCGAATAATCGCTTAAGTGTGTGAACAAACCACGTAAGAAGGGTTAACTGCCCTTTATTTTTCAGAATAAATACAATTAACTCCTACTTGGAGCCGTACAAAGCCTCTATTATTTAAATTAAACTAAGCTTAACTAAAGTTATCTAGAAGGGATAGCCGAAACTATCATAAATCTAAGTAGTTGACCCCTAAGTATTAATTTAATCGGAGAAGCCAACCAAGGGCAAAAAAGTATGGCCGAGCGTAGTAGCTAAGAGAGAATCTAGCCAAATTGCAAACGCGCGCTAGGCAGGAAAGTCAATCTCTCTGTAGAAGTCGGTGAAGCATCGACTTTAATAGTACTGTTACTCATTTGCATTAACTGCGATTCTGAAATTACATTCTGGTAGGAAATTGTAAGCTGAAATTAGAATAGATAGAAAATAGTAGATACGAAAGAATCCTAACTTAAAATAACTGTTAATAAACTTAGGATAAACCTTACATCTTCCTCTGCCAGAATTTAACTACTCGAAGAATATAAGGTCTCACCACGACCTTGGTTAAGAGCGTAAATTCTACAAAACTCTTTTTTCATCAAAGTTTTCAACTTGTAGCAAGTGTGCTTTCTTGAATTCGTCATTAAAATTTTTCCTGTTTAGGGCCAACTTTACACAATATCTAAAGCTATACTAAAACTAAGAATTTTACGTTCACAAAATTTTTACAATTTGACATACATCTGCTTCATCTTTTCTTTCAGTCAGACGTCAGTCTTGTATTTTAACATGCAATATTTAAAATTCATTTTACGTCATTCGTTATAGTTGCTATACAAAATTCACAAATCTTTGCTACAATCTTTATTTAAGTTAACACATTTGAAGTCTTTCGACTAAACGTATTCACAAAATAGTTTCTCGCAACTTGAAAAATCCCAAAAGAAAGGTATTTATAAAATAAATTTTCGCCAACTTGCGAATTTAAAAAGTCTTTTCTGTTTAACAGATAGTTACAGCTACATTCTCGCAAACTTGAGAATTTAATTTCTTGCTTTAAACAGTATTTAGCAACTTAACACATGACATGAATCGAACTTTCAATACACAATAGAAAACAAGGAAAATTTTCACCTATCTTTTTTGTTTTCTATACTACTGCATTCTTTAGTCGCAAAATTCTTGCCATATGAGAGATTTCAAACTTTGGATTCTCAGTGGTGTCGAGCGGCTGGTATTCACTTCTTCACTTGTTTCTTTTCCTTCCTCGGGTGTTGAATCGGCCTGCTTTTCTTGTCGATTGAGGATTCTGGAACTCTGGCTTCCTCTTCGCATTGTAATATCAGGACTTTGCCTCTTGGTTTTTCTGGTTTCCTGAAAAGGAATGGATCTTGCCTCGTCGGGTTGTTTTCTTTCCGTAGATCTCGGCTGTCATATTCCTATGGTTTCTCTGGAGGTAGCTGGCTTCGGTTGTGGCGTTGAACTCTTTCTTCGCTTATTTTCCATTAGCCTTTTCCGCTTTCCCATCGGCGCTGGCTTCTGTTGAAGGGGAACTTTTATCTGTTTCGTTCTCTTCATTCTCGCTGAGCCTGAACCTTGTAGCTGCTGTTGCTTTCGTTTTACGATCCTTTCTTCATTATTCTCCGGTTGTTTTGTTTCTGCTGCTGGGGCATCCTTGCTAGGCGACGGCAAAATCGATATTCTTGGCCCGCTCCCAGGAACCTGCAATAAATCTTTTGGGATTAGAAAATCCGCACGACTGTAGTGCGTTTTCAGCTGGTCGATCTTAGCAATTGTTTGCTGTCCCGTTTCTGCTTTTAAGTAAACCGTAGAAAATTTAATTTTCTCGATAATGAAAGGCCCCTCAAACCTGGGCTCAAATTTAGCTACCCTATTTTCGGGTGCAGAAGATTATGAATGCTTTAAGACTTTCTGTCCTATCGTATATTCTATGTCACGTCTCATTCTATCATAATATAATCTTTGTTTTGACTTTGCCGCATCAGAATTTTTGATGATCTCATTAATAATTTTCTGTATATCATTCAATTTAAACTCTTCCTGTCTTTGTTGAACAAAAAATAGCTTATCCAAAGGCGTTAAAATTTTTCTTCCTAGGAACAATTCTGCGGGTTTTTTTTTGTGTGGTATGATGTTTTGCTGTTCTCAAGGCAAAGCCTAATTCATTGACACAGTTGTCCCAACGGTCATGATAATTCTTAACATATCCCCGAATAATTTTCTCTGTATTATTTACGCGTTCCGCAATATTTGATTGCGATGTATAAGGTACCATTTTTAGATGGCGTACGCCAAGGAATGTGCATAGGTTTTCAAATAAATTACTTATGAATTGCCCACCATTATCCGATATTAATTTTACTAGGGCCCCGTATTTTAAAATATATTTATTTAGAAACGAATCTGCTACTAGTTTTGCTGAAGCACGTTTAAGGAGAATCATTTTCACCAATTTTGAGAAATGATTCACGATGGTTAACAAGTATCTGTTTTTGTTAATCTTTGTTCTAGGGTAGGGACCAAGAAAATCAATGCCAATGAATTCATATGGGAAAGTGGTTTTTATGTTATTTAAGTTCCCGGCCGGGTTGTAAGTACGTCGTTAATTAATTGACACAACTGACATGACCTGACATACACCGTCACAACTTTGTATAACTATATAATATACGGAAAATATACGGCTTCGCGGAGTCTTTGTAGGGTTTTCCTAACACCAAGATGGGCTCCTAATTTCGAGTCATGGAGCTCCTCTAGAATACTTAAGCGTAGATTCACTGGGACTACCGGCCGTAATTCTTGATTATCGTTGGTTGCTTTCTTGTAAAAGAGCAATTTATCTATAATTTCATAACGAGAACTCCACGAATACTCACAAGCGAATGCTCGCTCAAGTGTGTGAACAAAACACGTAAGAAGGGTTAACAACCCTTTATTTTTCAGAATAAATACAATTAATTCCTACTTATGAGTACACACAAAGCCTCTACTTGGGCGTGAACTTAAAGAACTATGAATTGGAATTAAACTAAGCTTAACTAAAGCTATCTAGAAGTTATAGCCGAAGCTATCAGAAATCTTGAGTAGTTGGCCCCTAAATATTAATTTAATCGGCGAAGCCAAGCAAGGGCCTAAAGTATGGCTGCGTAGTAGCTGAGAATGTATCCAAATGGCAAACGCGCGCTAGTCAGGAAAGTCAGACTGTCTCTGTAGATGTCGGTGAAGCGCTATTAAGTCGTACTATTTAAGTCGCACTATTAAGTCGTACTATTTATTAAGAGTACTATTTAAGTCGACTTAATTAGTAGTCTTACTTATTTGCATTAACTGCGTTCCTGAAATTACATTCTGGCAGGAAATTGCAAGCTGAAATTAGATTAGATAGGAAAGAATCGTAACGTAAAATAACTGTTAATAAACTTAGGTTAAACCTTACAAAGTCAGCATATAAATAGCATAAATTTTTGCAAAGCAATCCTTATTAATATATTAAAAAGAGAACTATAATGTACATGATAATTCTGCTACGGTAGTACCATTTTTATGTGAGTGGAAATAACTTTTTGTCAAATTAAAAATTTCTGTTCTTATCAGCTCAATTAACACTGATACGATAAAGATGTCAAGAAATACCTAATACCTGTCAAGATATAACGGAATTTTTGCTGAAAGGCTTGTGGCTAGGAATTTATTCCGCCCCACCCAATATTTAGCCTGCTGTTGTTGCCACTACTTGCAGGATCAGTCCAGAAAATTTTAAAAAAAGATTCATACGCTGGATGGTACAGTTTTTTTGGAGTAGTCAGATCTTCCTGGACTTATTTGACAGTTTTAACAGATATTACGAATTCACACGCACAAAAACAAGAAATTTTTCTTCCAACACATGGCAACATAGGCTATATACTCTTTTAACCGTAAAATTCTTTTTTGCTGTTTATATTTCCTCTACTTTCCGTTAAGGAAATTCTAAACCAGGAATCTTCGTTACAAGCTTTCATAGAAGAATTATACTGCTTATCCAACCAGCAATGACACCACGTGATCTTAGTGGTGTCATTGACGGACTGCTGACAAGACTGTGGTGACTGCACAGTGTCAAAGCTGCCCACTCCTGCTGCGCTGCTGAACTCTTTCTTCCGTGACAAGACTAACATTTCCAATCCGAAGACGATCTGCTTTTACCGGAGGAATCGACACAGTGCATCCTCCTCTTAACTACTGGAGCGTCTTCAGCTTACGAGAACTCTGCTGAAGAACATCTGTGAAAAGTACGCCACTAAAGACTACATCTCCGTTTTCACTTCCTACGACTCACCTTATCCTCATGTGGACAGAGTCCCTTTCACTCCAGCTGAAATCTTGGCCAAGCTGAAGGCATGTGAGAACGTTGCACCCGTCCCAACTCGCCCGACACACTTGCACTGGAGAGAAGCTGATCTACTGCTTTTACCGGAGGAATCGACACAGAGCATCCGCCTCTTATTTTCTGGAACATCCTCAGGTTGCGAAGAGAACGCCATTAAAGACTACGACACCTCCGTTTTCACTTCCTCTCAACCCGTTCTCATGTGGACATAGTCTCTTTCACTCCAGCTGAAATTCTGGCCAAGTGAGAACGCTGCACCCGGCACAGCTCGCCTGACACACTTGTACTGAACAGAAGCAGAACCAGAATGTAGGGTTCTCTGCGAGGTCTTCAAACTTTGCCTCCTTTTCAAAAAGATCCCATCTTCATGGAAAGCCTCCTAGATCCTTCTATCATTGAAAACTGGAGAGTGTTAGCATCAAGCTCCTCTGTCTCAGCTGTTTGCCAGACACCTGGCTATACGCTTCTCGGCATGGTAGTCCGGTGTCCGCCGAAAACATCGCGGAGAAAACAACGCAAAGCGAAAACGTCGTGGGAGAAAAGAAAGCGAAGAGAAAACATCGTAATTCTTAAAACATTCAATAAAACATCGTGGTACATCATCGCTTTCAATAAAACATCGTGGTACAAAATAGCGTGATCGAAAATAAAGCGGCTCAAAAATTTCGCAGTTTAAAAACATCGTCGTCGAAAATATCGTGGTAAAAAATAAAGTACCTACAAATCAACGCATGACGATAACATCGCACACATGAGTTTTCAGGTTTTAAGAGTCGTAATTGCATATTCGCATAATGATTTGAGAGCGCAAGAAGGAAACAGGGGTATTTTTACTTCTACATTTCATATCTTTGAACTAATAGATTTTTGGTGAAAATGTAAGAAGAAAACTTAAGCATTTAAAAATTGAAAATGAGTATAAAATTAATGCAACTTATAACACTTAATAGAATTTTAAATTTACATTGCTAATTAACCTCATGCAGTTATTTATTTATTGCTAAACATTTTTAGACTTTATTTTGCGTGAAAAATTATCAGTAAAAATTTATAAAAACAAGATGAATTTATTAATGATATTTCTTAATTAATTATGTAATTTAAAACTATACTAAGTGTTAGAATCCACTCGTTTTCAGTTTTTAAATGTTTTAATAAGTTGCCTTCTTACTTTTCAGTAAAATTCTCTTAATTCATTCAAAAATATGAAATACAGAAGTAGAAATATCCCTGTTTCTTTCTTGCGCTCCCAAATCATTATGCGAATATACAATTACAGCTTTTAAAACCTGAAAACTCATGTTTGCGATGTTATCGTCGTGAGATGATTCGTTGCTTTCTTTTCTCGCAGGATGTTTTGTACTACGACGTTTTTGTCTTGCGTTTTCTCTTCGATGTTTTCGGCTGTAACCGGTTGTACACCAACGAGGCTCTTATCCCTTTTCAAAATGGGCTTCTGGCTCATGTCGGAGTCTGTGCATAACTTCGTTGCATCAAAGATTTCAACTTGCCAGGGAACTGAAGACGAATCTTTCCTTTTCATCCCTAGAACCATTAGATGATTTTGGATTAGCGTCCCACTCGCCCATTTTCACTGCACTTTGAGCTTCAGATTCTGGAGAAGAATTCCTCTGAATCGTCAAGGAGCTTTACTCCAGTTTTTCCACTTGTTTCACCTCAAATGATAAGATCTCTGGCCTCGTTGATATTCATGTAGGAATTCGGCAGGGCCATCAACTGAGTGGCCTGTTTTTTAATCTTGTAATCAAACCGGTGTTGAGCTGTATACACTCCCTCGATTCTGCTCCCTGCGTTTCTGGATACGTCGATGACATTCTCCACATCTCCCAGTCTCCTAAATCTCTTCAGCAATACCGTAAGCTGGTTCAGGAAACTTGCTCGAAAATTGATCTCCAGGTCAACCTCAGAAATTGCAAGTGACTCCACTTCTCCGCAAGGCAACCCTCAGTTGTGCGTCCCACCAGCTTCTTTGTAGATGGTTTTCTGATCTGCGCATTAAAAGAGGGTGAGCACTTCCTTTTCCTCCGAAAGCCTGGAGGTTGCCATCTTCTTCCAGTTTGTGAGCAACAGTTGCGGCTTTTTTACATGGGAAGAGCACTGTGGAATCCATGGAGATAGGAAACAAAGGAGAGGCTCGAACTGGCTTTTCCCATACACTGCCTTGAAGCAGTGACGCATCCCTCTTGGTGAGTAGAGGCCTCATATCAGTTGAAACATATAGTGATCATTAGTCGTGATACGTCATCAATTGCGACTGGTTTTGCTGTTTCAGTATTCAATTGAAACAGAACGATCACTCCGAATTCATCACTCCGCAACGAAAATGATCGAATCAATATGGCGGCTGTGTTGTTTGTGCTTTTACGAAGTGTGTGTGCCAAGATACTGAGGATCTTTTACACATTCTTTAGAGGGCAATCCTTTAGACGCAATGTATGGGTAGCAATTTATGTAAAGTATAGGGTGTATAAGGCTCCTAGCAAGGGGAGCTATCTCCATCATATGCGCTGTAACTCAATGAAGCATACTTGTTGCTAGTGGACATTGATTTAGCGTTTTGTTCACATTTCTGTCGATGGATTGCGACCTAATTCCAAGAAATATGGGTGGATGCGCTGCATAAAATTATTCACATCATTCCAAAAATGACTTAAGTATGCTCTGTTTCCAGAAAAAAGAAGAAATACGAAGAAAATGGTTAATTGATTCTCGTCGACTGAAACGGATTCCGAGCACAAGAGCGTGCGCTTTTGAAGTAAGTTCTGCTTCGTATGTTTTCATATATTGTTAAAAAAATAAGCGTTCATCTTTCAGCAAAATGTTTATTTTCATTTAAATATTGCTAATTACTGACAAATTGATTTACATGTACAAAATGAATTGCAGAATGTGCCTGTGTGGTCAGTACACAGATACCGCGAATGTTGATGTGATTTTTTTTTTATTATCATCACGAACGTATAAAGCTTAAAAAATTATATTTTACATTTAATTTCAACTTCGTGCGTGATTAGAAGTATGAAGTGCTCTTTTTATTTAAATTTTAATGCGCGATTCATGGTTTAAAGTCGTACGTTATTTTTTTACTCTGTTATATTGTCGCCAAACAGGTCAGTTGGCCTCAATGTTAAAAAAAAAAAAAAAAAAAAAAAAAAAAAAAAAAAAAAAAACCTAAACATTCGCAAATATGGTTAAAATTATGCATTAATTATGCATAAACTATGCATAATGTTTCCATTAAAGTAATATAAATATATCGTATTTATATTCATTTTGAAGAACGTAAGCATCAATTTAATTATTTAACGAATAATTTTGACTGTAGACTTGTAGATCATGTCGACTGCATTTCCAGCTCTTTCATTTAACTGCAATTCCTGCCAATTTATTTCCAATGTATGAACATGAAATAGGTTTTAAAGTGCTGTATAAGCTTAGTCACTCATTCTTAATTTAGTTCAGTTTCCGTATAAGAATGAAAATTTATCAGACAATTGAATTCTTAATGTGTAATTAAAATAATTTAATAATATACATGTTACTGTAATTTAATACTTTTGATTTACATCAGTGTTTCTCAACCTTTTTGGACCAAACGCCCCCTTTGTAAGACCCGCTTCTTAATTCGCCCCCCTATAAATTTTAACAGATAAAAATTGTACGATAATCCCTAATATAAGATAGATTTGGCTTACATTAGGCGTTAGTAAGATATATCCAAAGAATTTTGAAAGGAACAATAGTAGAATAACATTTATTAGTTAGAAATTTAATTTAATTTACAAAAAAAGTAAGATACATAAAGTAATGTGTTTTAATTTTAACATAACAAAGAAATAATAAACTAAATGAAATTTTAATGAGAACCTTGAGGTTGACAAAGTTTAATAATATTGGGTTCTAATTTTGACAGATGTAATCGTTAGTCACCTTGTTGGCAAATGTTGAGGAGATTTCTTTGCTGAGTCAGCATTTGAGAAACCCTTTTCCAGTAGGTATGACGTTGGAAATGAACATAGTACTGCTAATTTTTATCCAAAATTCTTCTAAAGTATTATGTTCAAATGAATGTTTCGCTTCTACATTTGCCCGCAAATCTATTAATATTTCTTGAATGTGCGAAGGAGCATTAGTAGGATCCGCACTAAATGGATTAATAACCCAATCAGGAATATGAATATTTTCAACATCTTTAAACCGAAGTTTCATATCTACAATTAGGCTTTCCAAATGCTTATAATAAACTGCAATATTTTCGTCCTGTACAATTATATTACTTAAACAGAGAAATAAAGAAAAATCTTTTCTACCCATGTTATTTTTATAGAGACTTAAACTTAATTTATTAAAACCAATAATTAAACTTTTCACTTTAATTATGGTCACATTGTTTCCTTGCAGTTTCAAAAGTAATTCCTTTATTTTTGCATATATATCTGCCAAATAAGCTATGTCACTCTTTAAAACAGATATCTCCATTGGAAAATTATAATTTGTTGATTCTAAATAACTAATGACTGTATCAAATAGGTTGAACATTCTTCTTAGGCAACTTCCTTTAGATAGCCACCTGACCTCCGTGTGCAATAGTAGGCGCTCATATTCTTTGCTGCACATTGCTGTTTTGAATACATTGATTATTTTATTTCTTTTGGTAAACATCGTTTTTAAATTTTCGAAATATTCAATGTCTTTGTCCTGCTTGTGGGATGTTTTCTTTTTAAATGTTCAATCATCCGGGATGGTTTCATTGCTTCATTAGAAAATACCTGATTGCACAGCAAACACATTGGAAGTTGGCTATTTTGTGGCGAAGAAATAAAACCAAACTTTACATATTCAACAGAATATTGCCGGCATTTCTTTTTCTGGGACATTTTTAGAGGTTGATCTGTAATTCAAATTTAAAAAAAATTAGTTTTAAATATATGAAAAATAAGTAAAATTGAAAATATTTATTTACTCAATGGGTAGAGGAGAACTGCCATATGCGTACCACTTAATTTCAAATGTGATTTATATATTATTTAGTAATAATTTATAGGAATATTATAATTTGAAACCAATCTATAACTACCGAAGTTGCTAATTGACCACAATTTTTTAATTATTATTGATAAATATTTGTGATATAATCATTTTCCAAGACAATGCATACAATATGCTTTCGGATACCGGTATCCTAAGCGTATCTATATGAAAATAGTACTTCTTGAATAAGTTTATATATAAGTAAACCATTTTATTCACAAAAATATATCTTATAAAGAAAGCTCAGAAAACTCACCTGATTTCTTCAATCTCTTATAATTCACAACAAAACAATTATTGTAACGGAATTTTTGTTCCTACTTTATCGATTTAATTAGAACTTACAATATAAAGCCTTTGTTTAGAAATAAATGACCTAATACGCATTAGGTGACCAGTATGCATATGGCAACTCTCTCCTATAAGTAATAATTAACTTACCTATGATATACGGAACAAAATGAAATACGTTTATTTTAAAAATAATGCAAATATCATATATGGCGAGAGCACAACAGATCACATTAAAATTCAAATTTAATAATACTCATTACTGACTGCTCGACTAAATGATTGAAATCGTTGCACACGCAAAGCGAATCTAAGACATGCGCACTAGGGATTGCAAT
>KK122506.1:0-14394 GCA_000611955.2 Stegodyphus mimosarum
GGAGTCATAAATAATGAAATTTTGATGAAACTTTTGCACATGCACGACTGCGTAGAGTTACAAGGTCGTCTGGTACACAGTCAGAGTGTGCTCGGGTGGTGCTTTCTGCATTTTCTTTATTTTACCAAGCTAGTAGTGTTTGGATTTATAAAAATTTGACGGGTGTAGCATATTGTGTACCAACAGAATCTACTGGAAGCAGCATAAGAGAAGGTGAAGCATGATGAGTTTACTGTAGATACACATGTTCCTGTTATTATGAAGGGAGATTTCAATGTAGACATCAAATGAGATGAAAAGGCCCTTTGTTTTATGAAACATCATTTTAATCTCAATATGCCACCAATTAACTGTCCAAATACACTTGGCAATTCATTTATAGATTTAACGTCTACTAATATGCTGCAGATGTCATAAATTATGTATCATATTTCTCATATTGTCGACCAATTTTACACAGAGAAATTTTGACTGTAATAAATAAAAAAAATAAAATCTGTTTGTGTAAAATCTTTTGTTTGTTTTATTTGTTCTATAACATCCTCACACTCCTGTTAGTAATCCCCGCATTAAACATTAGCGGTTTTTAAATTAAAAGACAGAGCCAACCGTCATTCATTGAAGCATTCATATAAATAGTTTCATGCATAATAATTTACTCATAGAAATCCTACCACATTGTTTAAAAAAAACCATTCATATAAATTTCATTTTATGCAGTTTTTAAACCAGCCATGGATTGTGTAGATATACAAACATTTAATCTACCAATTTCTAGCTCAGACGAACCCATGATTATATATATCTAGGAAACGCTAGAAGAAGTGGAAAGACTTTCGAAAAAATTAACAAGTGGTTGGTTTAAAGTCTCATTTACTAAAAAAGAACTTTTAAATGAACCAATATTCTTTAATCCTTTACCTCAGAGAATAAGGAATCAAAAGATGTTTCTACATACCAAGGAAGACTCTCTTTGTAGGCACTTGAAAAAATGTACAATTTAGTAGTCCATTCCAAATTTACATAATTTCCTAATACATTCCTTAGTAAGAGAAAAGTCCTATAAATCCCCATGCAGGTAAAAGTGAAGTCTGCAAGCTCTAAACTCTTTAGAGACCCATCAGGACATATATTTAATGATAATAAAAAAAAATTACGTCCAAACGCGCGTTTTTTTAACGTTTCGTGTGCTACCTTTTTTTATTAAATATCATGTACTACGTACTCAAACCATAAAATTCAGTTCAAAATCAGTATCGCAAAATCATTTTAAAATGAACATATCTTTAGAATTTCCGTAAGTCTTGTGCGCTGGAGATAATTTTTTTTTCTTCTTTTTTTTTCCGTACAGTGTTGCCATTGCTCGCTTTGAAATCATTTACTTTGTTAATCAGAAATTCGTTGAAATGTTACAAAACATAAAATCGATAATAAAGCAAATTTCAAATTCAAAATTAGAGCTTCCAGATGCCCATATTCGCAGTAGGATTACATCATTCAAAATTCGATGGCTCTAGGTTTTATCACAATGAGAGAAACATGCATACATTTATGCAGATTTTTCATTTTTTAAAATTTAATGCAGAGCGATAACATTTAGTGGCAACAATTTGAAAAGTGAAACGGGCATTCAGAGTGAATCGACGCAAAATCGCAAAACGAAAGTAATAGCCCTTCGGGACTAAATCCCTTTGGACTAAAAAAAAAAAAACTTTTGTCTAAAAAATGATGTCTTACTTTTTCCAATGTTAACCTGTGGAACTTCACTACATTGTATCATCACCATTTCACTACATCACCACTTGACCATTGTATCACCACTTCACTACATTGTATCATCATTCACAAACAATGTGTAAGAAAAATATAGCTTATCAGGAAATAATTTAAAAATAGACAATAAAATTTTGACCACAGCAACTTGTGAGCTATACGCTTATAAAAATGAAATGTATCCTGTTATCAATAATGTAATGTACAGTTTTTATTTTGGTGTATCTATATTTAACTTCTCAGTAACAGCTCAGCAATTCTGTTTACATGGATTGAATGAATCCACACCTTAAATATACAAATTTTGTTAAGCGTGGAATATAAATAGATAAGCTAAGGCAAACTGCAGGATCTTTGCAATAAATAAATAAATAAATAAACATTTTAAAGATAAATATTGCTTCAAAAGCTTTTAACTTTCAATGACAGAAATAAAAATAAGGAATATAAAATAGAAAGTTATATTGCAACAAATAACTAAAGTTTTTAAGCGAATTAAATATTGATGTCAATTATTCAAATGAGACAAAAACTTCTTTGTAAGACAAACTGAAAATGTCTAACAGCATCTTGAAAGCTTATAATACTTAAAGATTTAAGCCCAATACATGCTAAATAATTTATCACAAAATTAACTATTCTTTGTTAAACAAACTTAAAAAAACAGCAATAAACAAATAATATGAGGATGACAGCAACAAATTCTAAAATATATAAATAAACAAAATATACACGTAACATTAATTAATAAAGGAAAAAAATCAGTCTCTTTTATAATAAGAATAATAGTTGCATTTAGCATTCTTTTCTTTGTCAGAATTGATGCTATGTTTTCTGTAATTACCTGACTCAATGTACTTTATTGAGTCAGATGAGAATGACTCATTGATTGTTTGAAACAATCAGATTTAGGAAAGAGCTTGAAAATCTTCAAATAGTTTGTATGGATTGTGTTTCCACACACACAGAGAAAACTGGAAAATCTTGTCACATTTACAATATATGTTAAATATGAGCATTACAATTGCTTCTAAGTAGCTCGATTTATATATGCTTGATAAACATTAACTTGGATATCACAGGTAGCGTGAAATTTGATATCCTACACTTTAATTGTTCCTTTTTTTTTAGTTTAGTCCTTAGCCAATTTTGCCAAATTAGCAAAAATTCTCATTTTATCTTCCCTATTTTCAAAACTGTACGAATTACATAATGAAACTGTTGACAAAAATTGGATCTTCAGAGGACATCTAGATAACATTACATGATCAGATCTGATTCCACATACAGTGAACAATGTTAAATTATTCTTGTACACTCTGCCCAGCTATATGGCATGCAACATTTCATTTCTAGAATCTGTTCACATATATACATGCCATTTGACAAGTTTGTATTTCGAGTTATAAACAGAATGTGCATTCTTCTCTTCAAATTAAAAGATAACAAAATACTGGATTACAAATTAAAAGATAACAAATAAGAAAACATTGCTTTTATACTGGTTGACACATCAAAACAAACAGAACAAGACTAAGTGCATGGTTCAAAGAAGTGATGCAGATTATAAAAGAGGCAACAAAATACTCAGATAATTCATTTAATATGACTCCAGGTGGACCAGAACAAACAGAAAATACAAAGATCTTACAAATTTATATGTTTTCAGTCCATATCACTGCAGTGTATATGATCAAAAAGAAATTACAGCTATAAAATATTTAATATAATGGTTTAATGACGTAATTTAGTAACTGTAATGAAGGGATTGAAAGAAGAAGAAGATACAAAAATCTAAGAAATATATAGCAATCGCCACAAACATAATGAGACTGAATTTGCAATTTAATGGGGGGGGGACTATTGCTATACACTGCTGCAGTACTAGGTCAAAAATTGTCCTCCCATCATTTATCCTCAATGGTGAGCCGGTATCAATTAATGCATTAGCAACTTCTGCTGCTTTTAAATCTCAAATAAAACAAAACAAAAGTAGTAAACACAATTATGGTGTTTCAGTATCGATCTCTTATTATTATAATAAAAAGTACTTCAGGTTGTCATAAATTATTCCATAAAAATTGAACGGAACACATCTAAAATATATGTTTAACCCTGCATATACAAAAAATTATGAACATAATATTAAATCCACATGTACCTCTGCAAATGTTAAATAAAAATAGAAGGAAGGCATAAGCATAATTTCCAATTTAATCACAACAAACAGAACCATGCAATTAGTCTTGTTCTGAGTATGATGATAATGAAAATGATAATATATTTACAAATACTTACCGATACTTCCACATTGAGGATGGAGCCATCGAGTAAAATTACTTTACACGGAATTATATTTTTGCTGTATTTAGTATTTTCATCACACTGGCTCTTCTTAATATTCTGGGAAGACTTTCCAAACCGTTTGCTAAAAAAGCGAAACATATTGTCTTATTGTTCAAAACTCCGCTCCACTGTAAGCTCGTGAAAAATTAAAACCCTTCATAATACACATGCATAAAAATGCGTGTTTATGTCACTCACATAAGTTACTTCTTCAACGCTCTAAACCCTTCTACTACCACAACTCGTTAAGTTTAGAGAAGAAACAACCTTAAAATGCCCCCTATCGGTTTCTCTACAGGCTTGGTTTGAAGCAATTAGACACACCTCCCTTGATACTCGAAATGCTTACTATTAAACAACATGTTAGATTGGCATAGTTTAGAGATAAATTTTTATGCATAAAAATAAATATCAATGTATGTATTTTCCTTTTATACAGTATTTCATAGTGTTAACACTATATCATTTTAAATAGAATGAAATTTACTTTTCATGCGCTCAGAATAAGATATTTTTAGAAATTTTAATCAGTTAGACTAGAAAGAAATTAATGTTATTTTATTTTATTTGCTTAACAAAAAGAAAAAGGAAAAAATAAGATTTTTTAAGAGCAGTATTATTAATGATTAAAATTTCGTATTTAAATCGCTTAGAAGCTTTTTATCTTTTATGAGGTATGCTTAAAAAATCATAGCATCCCTACAATTAAGGCTTATTTATAACTTTTTTCAACAGGTAACTTAATATTTATTGGAGGCCTACGAATTTAAAATTTTATTACTATGAAAATGAAGCGCGAGAAATTCCACACTTGAATTATCTCAGATTCACAATGATTTATTCTATAAACTGCTCAAAGTTCAACAGCTGGTAAAAAATTTAAATCATAATATTTAATAAGGACATGTATTTTTTCCTGTTAATAATATCTAGGTTCGTATAATGTTCATCAAAATGTATCCTAGTTGTTGTGTTGTCCATGTTCCTCACGTGATGTTTACTTTGGTTGGCAAAGAGAAAGTCATTTGTTTTATATAAGAGCTCAATGCCCCAAAGAGGCAAATGTTGCTGGCATTATTCTCCTGCGGAGATTACCCTAAAGTTTTACCTAAAAGAATAGAATAAAGAAGTTTTCTAGAAGACTGCAATTTTTTTTTATTATTATTTTACTCTTTGAGCAGAAAGATTTAAAAACGAAACAAAGTAAACTGTGTTCAAGTGTATTGGTATTCGATATGCAGCTTGAAAATTTGAAATGCTCCTTATATAGATTTGCTGTGAAAAGTTCAACGAAAAATAATGAATTAAAGTATCCAATTTGTATATTTAGCGGAGTAAAAATTTAATTGGTGAATAGTTTCCTAACAACATAGGTTATATATATTGAAATTGAAAAATGCTGAAATGCCTCAATATTATCTCTCTGGCATTCTGGTATCAAAATGACTCATTTTTTTATTCCTACTCAGATTTTCAACACTAAAATATCTATTATTCGTGAAATCTGGTAATAATTATTCACCATATATGAGATATGATGAAAATTATCCTCAGTCATTGTCACTTGCTCATTAATTGTGACAAGATATTATGATTATTCCAACTTTGTTTCCCATTTAGTAATGATCCTTTGAACTTTGATACAGCATATCTTTAAGCCCTGAATATAAATTGAGAATGAATATGGTGTTTATCTCTGATGTTTGGGTAAAAAGTGTTGATATTCCCATAAAGTGCTTATGTATTAAAATGCATCATAAGTTTTTGTTACTCTCAAGAGTCTGAAAAATGCTATGTAAAAAAGCAATTGTTGGAAATTGTATTAGTTGTGCATGTAAATGCAGTTTAAATTTTGCTTCACACATTCATGCATCGTAATGTAATCTTCTGACACAAGGAAAATGCAGAATCAAGTATGTATATAGAACTAAATGAAAAACAGAAGAAAGTACTATGTATTAATTGAAAGCCTTAAAAAATATTATGTTTGCATTGTATGCAGCAAGGTATTTCTACTACATAGTGATATACTACTATATAGTATTTCTACTACATAGTAATAATTATTAATGAACAAATGCACTATTTCATGCATGAGAAAACAGAATCCATTCATGTGTGTTCCTAAATTATTAAAAATGTGTGCTTGCAAAAATTGAAACTTGAAATTCATAATTTTGAATTATAATTCAAATTCTCTTAAATCTTAACTTAAAAAAACTCATTTACACAGAGGTGTTGTAGAACATCAATTGCTCCTATGCAACAAAAAGTTATATATTTATATGTATATATTGCAAATGATAAAAAAAAATTGATGTGAAATACCAAAAATGAATAGGACAACTTAGATCCACTGAATGAAATACCAAATGTATGATTTATAAACCAACATGTGAAAAATTTCATTAGTGTAGTATACATATAAATCATTTCTACAACAGCACATGCATACAACCAATGATAAGGAATCATACGAATGCAATATGTGGTCATTTGCAGAAGTCAAGTCAAAGAAGCATATGTCTAATCACATACGCCCAAGACCACATGTATGCCATGTGTGTTCCAAATCATTTGAACACAAATGTTACTTAAATAGACATATGCTTGCCCACAATGCTGAGAAATCATATAGTTGTAATGTATGTAGCAAGTCATTTGTGCACATATATAGCTTAATGAGACATGTGCTTGTCCACACTGGAGATAAACCATATCAATGTAATGATTGCAATCTGTCATTTGCATGCAAAGAAGCATTAAACAGACATATGGTTGAGCACACTGGAGAAAATACATATAAATGTGATGTATGTAGCAAATCTTTTGCTCATAAATGTAGTTTAATGAGACATGTGCAAATCCACACTGGGGAGAAACCTTATCAGTGTAATATGTGTAACATGTCATTTACTTCCAAAGTAGCCTTAAACAGACATATGGTTCACCATACTGGAGAAAAGCCATATAAATGTGATGTATGTAACAAATCATTTGCTGAAAAATATTATTTAAATGCACATATGATTATTCACATTGGGGAAAAACCACATGAATGCAATGTATGTAATAAGTCATTTGCCAGAAAAGGTCATTTAAAAGCACATATGGTTATCCATATGGATGATAAATGTGAGCAATCACACCAGTGTGATGTGTGTAGCAAGTCATTTACGTGCAAAAATACATTAATGATACACATGCGTATCCATACTACTGAGAAGGCATTTCAGTGTGGTATATGCAGTAAACTGTTTGCACGTAAAGAGCTTTTAGCTGAGCATGTGCTTATTCACACTAGAGAAAAAACATACAAATGTAATGTATGTAGCAGAGTATTTACAAGGAAAAGTCACTTAAATTCACATGTGTGTGTCCACACTGATGTGAAACCACATGAGTGCAATGTATGTAACAGGTCATTTGCATGCAAAAGTGGTTTAAAAAGGCATATGTTTATTCATACTCGTGAAACAAAAAAGGTACATGAATGTGATATATGTAACAAAACATTTGGATACAGAAGTGTATTAAAGAAACACATGACAACACACAGTGGTGAGAAACCATATAAATGTGCTATGTGCCCCAAATCATATGTACAAATACATGATTTAAATACACATATGCTTATGCACAGTGGTGAAAAGCCGTACAAATGTGATATATGTAGTAAGTCATTTGCTGATAAATATTATTTAAATACACACATGATTATCCACATACGTGGAAAACCACATGAATGTAACATATGTAACAAATCATTTGCACGAAAAGGTCACTTAAAGGAACACATGCGTATCCACACTGGTGAGAAACCGCATGGATGTGATGTGTGTAGCAAATCATTTTCAAAGAAAAGTATCTTAGATACACATATGCTTAGCCATACCGGTGAGAAACCTTATGTGTGCGATATATGTTCAAAATCATTTACGCAAAAACGTAACCTAAGTGTACATATGCTTAGCCATACTAGTGAAAATCAGGAAAATTAGAAGTATAGAATCATTCCATTGCATGCTGAGGACAAAAAGCGTAGGGGTGTAATAGATTGTTGCTTTAAGGCATGAAATCTCTCTAAGATGAAAGAAGCTGAAACTAAAAAAGACATAAATATGCATGTATTATGAAGAGTATTTTGATTTTCCAAAAACATTATCAAGATGATAAAAAACATTCATCAATGTAAAATTTCTGTAGTATAATGTGAAAATCAATGCTTAAAGTGTCTTCCATTTTTCTTAAAGTGTAAGATTTTTATTTATGCCCGAGTTTAAGTGATAACATATACCTATTTATTTTTATGCTCTATAGTAGAGATGCTCACTTATAATAAACCTCAGTTTTATTTACTCCTAAAGTGATATACGGATAGATCTTATGTTTCACACAATATCATTCTGTATCAAGGCAAGTATGCATGTTAGCATAATGTAATAAATGTAATAGTCCATAAGATTACACCAAGAACATTTAATTCTCAGAAGTTCAGAATTTTTTTGACTTACCAAAAATTGTCTCAAGTCCTAATGCTTTAAATACAGTACAGAGATCCAGAATTCTTGGCACTTTGGCTGGGGTCGATCCTAGCAAAGACCAAGATGGTGCGCAGCATGTGGGCTTCCAGATTTAAGGGTGACAAAATGATTGCCAAACATATTATATTTCTGTAAAAAAGGGCAGAAATGCACATAAGCGGCCGATGGTTTAGGATCGGCACTAACTTCGGCAATTCTGGATGTTGGATTATCAGTTTAAATCTAGTAAGATGACATATAGACATGGTAACAATAGGGCTTTCTTTATTGTTTAGGTCAGCTAGAAAAATGCTAATCACTAAAGGACTAAAAGTATGGCCCTGGCAAACATCAATACATTGCCAATGAATGTAATGTCAGTGGTCACAGTGCCACTTCTGTAGCCAGCAGGTGTTTGAATGTGACATGCAGCAGTGTCGGTTAGTTTGAAGAAATGTCTCATAGCACACTTGTTTCCTTTTGTTGAGGAAGCAGGTGTTTTAATCAGTATTCTCCATTCCTACATTTTTTTGTGTTATTTTCTTTTCAGCTGGTGGTGGGATATTAAACAACCAGATTTCGGACTTTGTATTCTATTTATATTTCTATAACTTGGAATGTAATTAACAATATTCTCTGAAATGTTAGTATTTTCTGATTACGTGCATCCCCACCAAAAAGTCATCAATCCATTAGCAACTTTGGAGAGCATCAGGGATCTTGTTAGCAACTAATTTTTTTACCAGACAAAAGCTATTTCCAAAATGGCAGCATACTAATCTGTAAAAAAGCAATCAATCAATAAAATTAAAAAAAAGCAAGAAACACTGTTAATAAAATGCTTACCTTTTTCAAAATATCCTTCTGTAATTATTTTGTACTGTTGTTCTTCCCATGTACACAGTGATGTATTTTCTCTTGAAAGAACATCAGAAAATTGCACAAACTTGGCATTCATATAACATCAACATTGCAGACTAGCTAAAACAAAAATGTACTATGTGCATAGCTGAGTTGCCACATAAGTACTTTTTGGTGATGTCATGGGCGGCCACATAAGATAATTTCGTGACATATTGCTTTATGTCATCAATACTTTTTGCAACTTTTCAGTTGGGGTGTGAATAATAGGAAAATACCAAAATTTTTCATGTATGTATTAAAAAAACATTATTTTGGATTTAATTTTGAAAACTTCTAAATAAAATAATCAATTTCTAATATATCTGAAATTCCAAAAATTAACTGTTCATTTAATATATAACTTTAAAAAAGTAATTATGTAAAAACAAATCCAAAGTATTGCAGTTACACATTTATTTACATTAAAATAAGATGCTGAAAAAGTATTTAGTAATGATAAGATACATCAGTTTTAAGTTCGTTTAAATTTAAAAATAAAAGATAAGAATATTTTTTTAATAATTTCTGTTGTCTCTAAATTAAAGTAAAAACTTTCAATGTAATGTTATAAAAAATGTGAAATTTAATGTTTTGCACATTTACAGTGTTTAAAAGAAATATATTGTATTTGATGCTGTAATTACATTTATGTGTGATGGAATTTATCTGATTTGACTTACCATTTCTTAAAATATTTTTAAGAATCAGGTTTTAAAGATGAATTCTAATATTTATTGCTAATAATTTTTTAGGATTCAGCATAAAACTGTAAAGAAGTTAATAGCCAGTTTCTAGGTCCAACTGAAAGAAAAAAAACTATGAATAATAATGAAGAAATTAGTATGACTGTTAATACTGTATGGTTTACTTATTTATTTTTCTGCTACAATTGTTAGTAGCTTATACCAATGTATACAGTGCATATGCAGGAAAATGATTGCAAAATCGCCCATAAATTTAGTATTGAATATTGGCATTTTTTTTAATATTTAAAATGGTTATTTAGTGCAGCAAACTCATTGCTAAATTAGAGACTCCAGGCTATCACTCAGGCTTTTACATGGTGCAATTTGTTCATACAAATCCTCTGCAGCAATGTAAGTTCAGTATGCAGACGTATTTTTAAGTTTCAGAAAGAAAAAAGTATTAAAAAATATATTATAATTATACAAATTATAATTAAAAGTGGAATTTTTTAAATGATTAATGATCACATTTGCTATTACTAACCAAATTTCATCTTTTTCAAAACTACAGTGACTAATTTATTGTATTTATTTATTCAGTGTCATACAAAGTTATTCTTCAAGTGAATTTAAAAATTTTACTTCTTAAATCAAGGCATGAATAAAAATGTACTAGTTAGTGAAATCCTGTGATATTTTAAAATACATATAATATACATAAAAAGAAAAAAAAAGAAAGAGGGAAACTTCATTTACATGCAGTTTTTATTAAATGATGAAAAAGACAATAATATGCAATATTTATGAGATATGAAGAAACTCGGAAGTAATAACCAGCAGAAGTGTTGATCCACCATGAATAGGAAATCGGAGGCTAAGGAAGATCAAAACCTCATTTTTTATTTCAGCAAACATTTTTTGGCCGCACTAAATGTGCCTATTCCAAAAAGCTTACATTTTAGATTAATTTTCAGCAAGACAGAAGGAGCAGACAGACAGCAGTGCAGCTAGGCCAAAGTGTTGAAAGCAAGTGCATTATGTTCTATTCCGGGTGAATTCTTAATTCAAACTTAGTTTTGGTTCACAATGCATTTTGATTGGATAGTTAATATTGCTATAAAATTACTATTGGCTATTCGAGTTTTAGTTTCATTTACATCACCAGAATTATGTAAGAATCATATGAGGTGGATTAATATAGAAATGACACAGTGCAGATTGTTAGAATTGAGAAGGGAAATTTACCTTGCAAATTTAATCTTTTACATATTCTTTATTTTTCTTACACATACAGTGGCTCCCAAAAATGTTCGCACACTTATGATTTTCATTGAAATAGGGCTCAATCCATTAATTAAAAGTAAACTTTCTGAATGAGATTTTAATAATCTGAATAGATAAACTTTCTGAATAGCTCTATAATTTATTCGTAACAAAATTACATGAAATATTTTTAAATTTTGCGAAACTTTATTTTTAAGAAATTAATAATCAAAATATTACAAACACTTTATCTCACAAAAGTCTTCGTACACTTGAAAAAAATCTTGACATATTAGTAAATATTTTCATTTTTCATTAAATTAATATTTAGTAGGATATCCTTTAGCATCCACAACAGCTTTTAAACATCTGGGAATAGCTTTTACTAGTTTTATTGTAATTTCTGTATCAATGTTCATCCATTCTTCCAACATGAGTGTTTTGAGTTCACTTTTTGTTTTGATGTTGTGCTTTTGTACTCTTAACTTCCAGTTCTTTCCAGATGTGTTCTATGGGGTTTTAATCTGGCCACTGAGGTGGTGTTTTCAAAATCTGTGGACAATTATAGAGACACCACAGGCAAATGTTCAGAGCCATATGCTTAGGATCGTTATCATGATTAAAAATAAAGTTGTTTCCAACACCCAAATTTAATGATAATTTTAATTGTAAAATATTTAAAAAAAGAGAATGATTCATTATGACATCAATAAACACCAAATTATCTAGTCCTGATGCTGCCATTCACCCCGCATAAGAACACTTCCACCACCATGCTTAGCTGTTCCAACTAAGTTCTTAGAATGAAGTTCTTCAATTTTTCTTCTCTATACAGTTATTTGACCATCTGAACCAAAAATGTTAAATTTGCTTTCGTCAGCAAATAGGACATTATTCCTGTATGTTTCGGTTATATTTATCATTGATTTTGAGAATGAAAGCCTAAGCCTTTTTGTTTTTCTCACTAACAAAAAATTTTTTACCGGCAGAACGCCCATGTAATCCAGCTTCTCGAAGAGCTTGTCGAAAAGTTTCAGGTGAAATTGAAATAGAAAACTTTGCATTAAATTCTGCAGAAACTTTTACAGCATTCAAACATGGGTTTTCCAAAATTTTCTAATAATAAATCTCTCATCACGTTCAGTTAACTTTCTCGGTCGACCTTTTCTTATCTTGTTTTCAATCCGATTTTCTTCTTTAAAGCGTTTTATCACATATTGCACTGTAGAATGGGATAAATTAACTAATTTAGCGATATTTCGAATTGATTTACCACTACTATGGTGAAAAATTATCAATTTTTGAGTGCTCTTTGTAATTTCTTTACAGCTGCAACCCATTTTTCAATAATAAACAGAATATTATGAAGTAAACAATAAAAAATTAAAGCAAATGATTTTTTAAATACCACCACAATGCAAAAATTAAAAAAACAATAAACGATAATTCTAATTTTGATTTTATCCAAAAAATATTTCAGTGTATGAAGACTTTTGTGAGATAAAATGTTTGTCATTTTTTTATTATTAATTTCTTAAAAATAAAGTTTTGCTATATTTTAAAAATATTTCATGTAATTTTGTTATGCATAGATTGTAGATCTTATTATTAAAATCTCATTCAGAAAGTTTACTTTTAATTAATGGATAGAGTCCTATTTCAATGAAAATCATGAGTGTACGAACACTTTTCGGAGCCACTGTATATGTAATATTTATTAGAAAAGTCTAGTCTCTAACAACTTTAACTAACAGTAAGATTATTTTGCCAATTTAAGACTACCATCTCTCAAATAAAGTTCAACACATCACCACCAACTACTTTTCTCACACTTAATATGACAACCACCCTATTAACATTCCATTATTGAGTACATTTGCAGTTCTGCCATTTCATTTCAAATTTTGTTAACAAGTAAGTTAATTTCCTTTCTGGCATTGTACTTTAATTTGTATATAAGTCGTTACTTTTAATTTAAAATAAAAGAATATATTAATTTTTATTTTACTTTTAGTGTTTGAATCTAATACAATGTATTAATTTGCTATTAATGTCTTCTTTTATGTATATTAATTTGTACAGATTTCAGTTGGTTTTTTTATTGTTTTTGTAATATTATGAGAGCGTCAGGGAATGTTTTTTCTAAAGTTAGAATCTTGTTTAATTTAGTTCTTAATGAGTACCTTAAATTAAGAAGAATATATTGCTCATTTTTATTTTACATTTTGTTTATGACAAATGTTATGGCTTAAGCAGACTAATTTCTTTCTAATAATAGAGGTTTGTTCATAACTTATATTCTAACTCTAGCAAAATAATTAATTTGATCATTACATGGAAAAGAGACAAAACACTGTCATTTAATTTGGTTATTGTTATTTGGTAGTGGATTGGTTTGTTCCCTTTGATAAGTCTACAATCAATGACAATAGCTACATTTTCAGTACTTTAAATTTTACTATTTCAAATTTTTGTGGTTCTAAATACTATTTCTATATAGCTTTTAAATATTTTTTGCTACAATAGAAATCTAAATAACTTAAAATACTGCTTAAATTACTGACTGACATTTTTTCCAATAATCTATCGCTTCAAAATACTGACTAAAATTTATTCCAATAATTCATCATTTTAATTAAATTTTCGTTCCTTGGAGTTGATACACGAAAAACCTTTTCTAATAATAAATAATTGATTTATTACTTAGCAGTTTTAGTGCAAATATTCAGCTTTTTAAATGACTCATATGTGAGAGATTTTAAAAAAAGCCAAATACTTGTTCTAAAACTGCTAAGTAATAAATGTACTGTATATTTGTATTGCATATGTATATATATGTGTGTGTATGTATATTTGTATTGCATATGTATATATATATATATGTGTATGTATGTATATAT
>KK122506.1:14516-62055 GCA_000611955.2 Stegodyphus mimosarum
AGATTAACGAATGTTGTTAGAACTCTAAGATTCTTTTTTAATGTTTTATTTACTTTTTCAATTCAAATATTCAAAAATTTTTTTTTTTCCTTTTTGCAAAGTTTTACAAGAAAATAAGGGGTAAGTTAAATGTAGAAGTTCGTCCAGCTATTTTGAAAAATCAATTCTAATTTTTAAAATTCATTTGTAAAATTTAGCAGCACTAGGCACTAGTTTTCAACTTGTTATTCTTTTGTACATTTTAAAATTGCAATTTTGGTCACTTTTCTAATTTCTTCATGTATATGTACACAGTACAAAGTCCTAGAGTACATAGTACAAAGTCCGAAATCCAGAATGATCTAATATTCGGACTATACAGAAATCCAGAGACTTTATATCAAGATAATATCACTACAGATAGTGAAGAAATCAAAAAAGATGTTTTCGAGAATGAAAATTTTTGATTGACTGTTTAGTGAGCCACGGAAGTTACAGGACTTGAACAGTGGAACTTTGTAACTGACAATAAAATTATGTCTATCTATAAAGTTAAAGAGAAAGTATTAACACCAAAAACAAAGCAGCTTAAACAACTATGTTGAAATAAATGTTTAATAAAACAAATAAGTAAATATTGAGGTTTTCATTAAATTTTGATTACCTTGATAAATGCTTCATTATTTCACAAACAACTGTGTAATATTTCTAATGCTGTAATTTCTGCATGTTATCATGCTAAATTTAAACTTGTTATCTAAAATATTCTGAAATATGGTATCGTCAAAGTCCCGATGAGTCCAGATCTCTGACTTCGTACTGTGTATGTGTGTATATGTATATATAATAATAAAATTCCCTTATCAAACATACACTTAAAACCCTAACTTGAATTTCGTTTTTTCTTTTTATTTTTTCCCAAGTCACAATTCTAAATGCACGTTCTTTTCATTTTAATGGCGACGATCTCTTATTTGAAAGTATGTGGAATTAAATGCACAGCCCCGTAGTCACGTTGATTTTCCCGCTTTTTCTACACGTACAGTTATTGAATGTTCTGGAAATAGTTAAAGCGAACTGGATTGGCTGGCGTCATTTCTTGGAAGCTCCGTCTTTCCAGAGGTCTATAAAAGGACTCGCAAAGGAATATCGAGGGGTCTTAACAGAAGAATCAAAAGCCTCATCATAGAATTTAAACAAGAAACCAGAGATGAATTTATCTCAAAACTTAATATAAATGATGGCTCCCTTTGGAAATACCTTCAAAATCTCAAAAGATCTAGTATTATCAACAAACCTATTTATTCAAATAACAAAGTTGCCTACTCACTCAAGGACAAAGTTGAAATCTTCGCTGAATATTTGGAAAATCAATTTACTCCTAATACAGAACCCATGAATCATACCTTCAAAAAAGACTTGGAAAACTATGTGCACTCTTGGCTGCATATCCCTAGTGTTAATAATCTGATCAGGCTCTCCACTCCAATGGAAATCACTAACATCATCAGAAAACTAAATATCAAGAAGGCTCCAGGTATTGATCAAATTACAAATAAAATGCTCAAAAACCTCCCTAACAACATCATCTGCAAACTTACCAGTATTATTAATGCCTGTTTCACTCAAAACTACTTTCCAGATTCATGGAAACAAGCCAAAATCTTTCTCCTGCCCAAGCCTGGAAAAGACTCTTC
This sequence comes from Stegodyphus mimosarum, assembly GCA_000611955.2. NCBI lineage: Eukaryota > Metazoa > Arthropoda > Arachnida > Araneae > Eresidae > Stegodyphus > Stegodyphus mimosarum. The sequence continues at coordinate 16,193 of KK122506.1, forward strand.
CAAACCAGATGGCTACAGACCTATAAGTCTGCTTTCGAGCTTAGGGAAAATTTACGAGCGGCTTATTCTCACAAGATTGGAACCCTATCTTCCTCTCCTTCCTGATGAGCAGTACGGTTTCCGGAAGAATCTTAGTACCACAAGACAACTTGTACGCATCGTCGAATTTATTGGAGCTGCTTTTCATAACAAGCAAAGTGTTGCGCTCCTTATGCTAGACGTAGCAAAAGCTTTTGACCGCGTCTGGCATGAGGGGCTCATTTTCAAACTTATCAACATGGGTCTCCAACGAGAGCTGATTCTCCTTATTTACTCATTTCTCCAGCATCGTACTTTTTACGTTATTCAAGGCAACGAAAAATCCAATATCAAGCCCATCAGGTCAAGTGTCCCTCAAGGAAGTATCTTAGGACCTATTCTCTATTTATTCTACATCTCAGACTTCCCTAAACCAAAACTTAATCATTATTCTCTTCTTGCCTGCTACGCCGACGACACGGCAATTGCTATTAAATCCATCCAAGCGAAACAAGCCATCGCCAAGATGCAACAATATCTTTATTCAGTTGAAGACTGGTGCACTAATTGGAGAGTCAAAATTAACGCCACCAAGTCGCAATTACTTATCCTCAATAAATCTAAAAAGCTCAATAACCTTCAAGATCTTCTTTTGTTTCAAGAACCGGTTCCCATTGTATCTAAAGCTAAATATCTTGGCATCATTCTTAATAGAAAGCTTACCTGGTCTGATCATATTCAAAGCGTCAAGAACAAGGCATTAGGCATCATGATCAGATTTCTACCAGTTATTGGAAAATATTCTAATCTCAGCTTACGCACCAAAAGACATATCTATACTTCCTGTATTAGGCCAATTCTTTGTTACGCTTCTCCTGCCTGGAACACTGCTACCTGTAAACAACTTTATCACCTGCAAGTCGTTCAGAATAAATTCCTTAGAATAATCACAGATGCCCACTTTTTTATAAGAAACGAACTTCTTCACAGAGATCTCAAGCTTGAATCTATACAGGACTATATAAAGAAATCAAATGATAAATTTTTCAACAAAGCTGTGCAGTGTGACTTTGTGAATTACTCCCAGATATTCAACTATGAAATCCTTTCAGAAGACAAATTTATTCGTCCATTAGCTGCTCACACAATCATAGATGGAGTCTGACAAGAGCACTCAAGACAACTCCTCGTTGGTAGTTGCTTAACTTTCTTTCACATTTGTATATAGTTGTTTTATTTCTTCCTTGTACCTGTGTAATTATATCTTTGTACATATCAATTATTGAAATTTTGTTGCACCTTTTGAACTATTTTTCGTATGTTGACAAGATTTTCATCTCTTTTTTGCCTTCCTTACAATATCAGATGAATTGCTTGCTCCGCAGATATGGTCTTGTCGTTTCTCTCGCGATGTCCTAGGCCTCCTTTTCTTTCTTCTTCTGCGTCCATTATCTCTTTCGAGATTCACCCACGTCCGGATTCTGTTATGTCATGTGCCTTAGGGCTTTATTTCAAGAACCGGCATCGCTGCCTAGGCAGTAGCCCGGTATAGCTGTTATCCAGGTATCCAGGTAGGTATCGAGGGGTCTTTCCATTAATGTAATGATGGAGTAAACTTCAATACAAAAAGTTATTAGTTCTTTTTTATTTTACTCCGGGAATTTGATTTTTGTAACTGCTATTTTTCATGGAAATTAATAAATGGATCCTGTTTTTTCTTTAAACTTATCATCTGATACTTTGAGCTACGACTACATTTGGTACATCACACATATATATATATATTCAATACCCGCCACTTATTAAACTCACTGGTTAATAAGATCAGCCACTTGTTTGATTGAAATTTGCATGAATGAAAACAAATATATAATCAATAGAAAAACTATGATTTATAAACTCATTTTTAAAGCTTTATTAAACTCAGATTGGCAAAAGACTGATTTTTCAGTACCAGAATAGCCTACTCTTACCCGACAAAGTTGTTTGCAGTTCATCCATATGACTTATTCGATAGTTACATGATCCATCATGGTGGACATCCGTGGTTTAATTATTGTTCAGGTATGTAGTGCATGCTTCAATGAAATGACTTTGACAAATTTTTCTAAAACTCTCTAATTCTTGTGCCTGTCAGAAACTGTTTTTAACTAGAAACATTGTTATTCACTGATTATTGTTTTTTGAATGCCAGATGATAGCAGATGGAAGTGCTTAGCGGCCAACTGACTTTGATAAATTTTTTTAAAGCTCCCCAAATCTTGTATCAGAAATTGTCTTTAACTAGAGACATTGTGAATGAATGAATATTGTTTTTTGAATGCCAGATGGTAGCACATGGAAGTGCTTAGTAGCCAAATGGTAATGTCACTAAACACTGGTAGTTTGGCCTCAGCTTCAGACTCTGAACCTTCTAATGCTAGCTGGATGTGCTTTTCATTCATACCACAGAGGCATGTAGTGAGGAAGGATGAAAACCTTACAAATCCTCCACGAAGCCATCCCTTCCCTTACACAAATAGCTCTCAAGTGCTTTAGTATAATCACATAAACCAAGTAGGCACCAACTTCTGCCTACTTGGTTTCATTGGTTCATCTTTTAAAATTTCTTTGTTCAAAATCTACCCTGTGAGACTTAAGTATTATGCTCACAGGGAGTTTTTTTAAAAATGTTCAGAAAATGCTTCTTAGCAGGATTGTACATTAATGGTGTTTGAATGGAAAGAGAATTGTCAATGCAGGCTAAAAAAGATGGAAATACATGCCTGTAATTTTTGTGAAGTGGCAGACTGACTTAACAGGGAAAGTACAGTCTTTATGTGCACTAGAAACGTGAGTTCTAAAATTGAATAAATTACTAAAAGAAACATTTTTTATTTGCAGTGTGCTTAGTTCCTAAGTGAAAGGATGTGTTGAAAATTCCTAAGTGAAAGGATTATTTTACCTTAGAAGAAAAGAGAAATTGTTAAAAGATTTTGCTATGCAGCTGCATTTAAACTGGGAATTTCCCAAACAGCACTATGCAATTTACTTAAATGAAGAACAGTATTTGGTGAACTAATAAAAAATGTTATATCTTCTAAAGGAAGTGCAAAGAGGACAGAAACTCCAGAGACACTGAAACAACTTTTCTAGAATGGTTTCAAGATATGTAATTAAAAAATGTTTGTGTTTCTAGAGTTGCTTTAACTATAAAAGCTAGGGATTTTGCTAAAATGCCAGGAGAGAATTTTGTTTTGAATTGCCACATTTTCATCGAAAGTACATGATGAGAAATAATAGGCAGTTCTTTATGTTGATACCTGAATAAAGGATTTTACTTGGGACAGCTAAATGAATTTAAGCGACACAACAGACAAAACTAGATTGTGTTTAGAATTAGAAAACTTAACAAGAATAGATATTATAAATAATGATAGATAATAAATTTGTATTCTCTGTCTGGCTGAGAATGGAGTAAGATCTACCTGATAATAGGAATTAAATTCAGAAAAAAATCATAAGTTTCAAAGTTAATGTCCTTTTTAATACTTTTTAAATTTTTCTGGCAGGGCTCACAAAGGTGGATGTACAGTTGAACATAATTTCATATAATATTTTTGCATTTCTTTGAAAGTTCTTTCAACATTCTGTCACGACCTGTGCCCAACAGCTGTATGAGCTTGATGTAGCATGTGAAATAACTCAGTGTCTGTGGCATTAGTAGCGACACCTTCTTTGCAGGATAAATGAGTTTACTTTTGTTTCTCACAAACATCACATCATAGCACTGCAGCAACTAACAGTCCCATGGTTCCTTACTAGTCATTTTGGCTTTTTTTTTACATTATTAGCTTACGCTTTGTTAACTTCTGGTTAGTAGTTTCGGCTATTGGAAATCAATTGGAGATGTATTTCACACTGTCACTTAACATTCTATAGGTAATGTGTGAAATTTTTAATCATTTCATATGCTGCCAGTTAGTTTTCAGCATTCTATAGAATACCCAATTTCATACTTTGATGGTATCATATACATATATTTTTCTGGAGAAAACTGCTTGGCACTTTAGTGTCATGTAATGGAAAAGATCATAAAAATTTACATACAACATGAATTTTAATGTTAATGCACCATCTACTTTTGTTTAAACTACAAACTAAACGATATGATTTTTTTCTTTTCCTAAAATGTTTATAATTGTCTGACATATGAACACATGAAAAATATTTTATACCCATACAACGAAAAAATATAGTATCAAACAAATTTGCATTTTCTGAATAATTTGTGAAACTAAATTGTTAACAAGCTGTTAATGGAGTTTAATTTTGCACATTAATTTACAATAGAATGATATTGACTTTTGCAATGCTTAAAAATTCTTCCGAGTTCATATTAATATAATCTGTTGGAAAATATGCAAAATATTTATTTCATCTGTAACATTTTCTCCAGAAAAGCAACTATAGTTTTGATTTATATCTATCCTCATCAGAACAATACTTTTATTCTAGTTAAAGTTCTTTACCATACCTTTTCAAATACATAAACCAAAGGGAGGTGAAATGATATTAATATATCTATCTGTTAACAGACACTAGCATTATGAATTTTTTAACTGCTTGAGCTTTAAAATAACCTCAAATTTTCTGTGAAATTTTAATTACAGTACAGAGAATTTATCCTTATTAAAATGTACGAAAATATAATAGTAAAAATGTATACATAGTGTAAATTTTAATATTAATGTACTATGCTACTTTTACAACCTTTAAAAGGTGGTAAAGTTATAAAAAGGTTTCACTTAAAAAGACAGGAAAAAGAATGCAGCTCCACCTTCTTTCGGCTTAGACTGCAAAGGGAACTACCAAAAACTTTTGAACCTTTTAGGGGGTTGCCTTTGTTAATTTTCAAATAAGAGGAAAAGGCAACCCATAAAGTTGCTATTTCATAGCTGGAGTAACTTTTGAATGATGGAATATTAACCCCTTAACTGTCAAGTTATTTTGATGATTTGCGTACATAAATTGTCAATTTTTTTATTGCAAAAATCAAATGTTAGCTGCGCAATCAAAAAAAAATTGCCACGCACTGAACATAAACCTCTATCTTTTGAAACCTTCAGTAAAGTGCTGCCATCTATTGAACTGAAGCAGAAATAAACTTCTCATGATATATATATTCGAGTATAACAATACGATGCACTAAAAAAAAATTACCCCGAGTAATACTTGGGAGTGACATTTTGGAACAACAGTGCTATGCCCAAGATTATTTCGGGTATGACAGTTAAAAGGTTAACTTTTGAAAACACTGCTTTATATCAACAGGCCATGGTAGCAAATATTTCCTAAGTGCGCATAAAATCAATGTATATTCAGGATCAGTTTGTTTTTCAAACCAAATATAATTTAGAATTACATGTATTGATTAAAAAATTTTAATTTATACATGAAAGTGATGTTTGACCATTTGTTTCTTGCACAAGTTGTTAATTTGTTTCAATTTTTTATTAGGATTGAGTAACAATTTTAGTTTTATACATATATACACTGGTTATCATAAATTAAGGAAAAATCACAAAAATAAGCCAAACCGTGTAAAATTTGAATATGTTGCCAAGTAAGAATAGCTGAGTAAAACTGCAATATGCAAATTAGTGGCACTGCACTCGGGATACGTCATCTGCGAGGAGCATAAAAGTCCATTACAGGCAGGACAAAGTCAAACAGAAGTGGCCAGATGGCTAAATGCAAGTCCTTTTGTAGTTCATAGACTTTGGAAGCAATTTCAAACCACAGATTCGGCATCTAGGAGGTTCAGCCAAGGACGGCCAACTACTATGACGAGCGCCAATGACCGATATTTGACATTATGTGCATGCAGGAATAGAACCACCATTCCGACTCTTTTTAGATCCTCCCTTGCTGCAGGCACCGGAAGTTTGGTGTCAACGTCAACTGTGCATAGAAGGCTTCACGAAGATGGTCTGTATGCGAGACGATCAGCCATTTGCATGCCGCTCATGTCACGCCATATGAGGGACCGTTTGCAGTGGGCACAACAACATGTCCACTAGACGCCTGATCAGTGGAGGGCTGTTCTCTTTACGGACGAGTTCAGGTTTAGTCTAGAAAGTGATAGTATACGTTATTGGATATGGAGAGAACGTGGAACCTGCTAGCATCCGTCAAAGATCAGTGAAAGAGATGAATACGGAACAGGCAGTGTCTGTGTTTGGGGTGGCATCTCTTTGGGTAGACACACAGACCTCCATGTCTTTCCAAGGGGAACCGTGAATGCTCAGGTTTATACAGATGACATGATTATGTTTATAGAGATGACTTGATGCTTATGTGCGCCCATATACCGGGACAATAGGCGACGCTTTCTTGTTACAGGATGACAACGCAAGACCACACAGGGCTCGAATCGTAGATGATTATCTTCAACAGGAAACAATTATGTGCATGGAATGGCCAGCTCAATCCCTGGACTTGAATCCTATCGGGCACGTTTGAGATTCTTTAGGGAAACATCTAGCTGCTCTCAGTCTGCCTCCTCAGATCCTTGCAACTACTTTGCAAGAGCAATGGCTCTTGCTTCCTATGAAACTGATAGACCACATAATTGAAAGCATCACATATTGCTGTACCTGCTGCATTGCTTCTAGAGGCGATCATATTCCATATTAAAGGTACTTTTCCTATTGCAAACTGACACCTTTGATTTGTTCATTTTATACATGTGCTAATTTTTATACTACCATAATTGTCTGGTAATTTTTTTTTATGTTATTTGATATCTTACTATGTGTTGTATATTGTGGGTAAGTTTCATAAAAGTCTACATGTAACTTTTTCAGTAATTGTGATTTTTTCTTAATTTATGATAACCAGTTTATTAACAAATCTCCTTCTATTTTTGTGATAGCATCATTTTTCTTTTTCATATGGGTATTCTTATTTAATATTGAAAAAAAATAATTATTGATCTCTTTTCTTCTTTATATTGTAGTATATATTTCATTATTCAAACTATATTACTGTTCATTTTTCTAATTCCTTTTTTAATGTGTTATTCTTTTTAATATTCTTCTTTAGTTTTAAAAAAATTTTTTATCGATTATATTTTCGTTGTATTGCATTGCATTTTGCATCTTTCAAATGTCAGTATTAGTGCAGAATTCTAAAGAGCTAGTGAATTATGCAAAACACATTGGAACGTTTTTTGTTGTGAGTTAACATTGCACTGTTGAGTAAAAATGAAAAGGAATTTATGAAACCGTATAGTTGTGAGTAGCATGAATATCATCAGACAAAGGGCAGGAAAGGCCATCAGGCAGTGACTATCCTGAGGGTTAGGAGTGTAGAATTTCTCTGGCTGATATTTCAGTCACAGCCATCTTTTTGAGACACTGACTTATTATGCAACTCTGACTTATTTTTTGGCCACCATCTCCAAAGCGTTAAGCAATATCAGTTTTCTTTTTTCCTAAACGGTTAATAATAAATGATAGAACTATGAAATATAAATAAATGTGAATATTTAAGAAAATCTAATATATTTTATCTTATATAATAAAAAATGAATAATAATAATAGAAACATATATTGTTAACAATGACCAGTTTGGATTTCTGTTAAATGGAAGTTCTACTAAAACTGAGTTGCTAACAATTATTGGAATTTTGGTTATGCAATGCTGTAAATCAGGAATTTACGTGATAACTCTTTATGATGAAAAATATATATTTTATCACTAATTTCAACTTCAAACACTTTTGAAGAAAAGTTACTTGACATTCCTAAAATAAATCAGAGAAATGAGCTAAAATATAAACAAGTTTCCAGTTCACCAAGGGTAATTCATCTTCTGATTGTTCAGCATACAGGTATAAAGATGGCAGCTATTTCCGAAGGGGGGGGAATGAAATTCACTTAAACCATAAATGTCTTTGCATCATCATTCTGGAAGGTCAGTGGCATTTCAACATGTCAGTGGGACAAGAGCTTTGAAACTAAACTGTTCACTATTCACGAGTAAATATGTTTCCAGAAGAAAATTAGGTATAAATTTAGTAATAGTATTGATATCCATGTCTTATAAATGACTATTTCTTTGTCATATTCAAAGTCTAAAACAGAGAAAAAATTAGTAAAAAAAATTTTTTTTTTGAAATGCTGATCATATTTCATAATCCAAAGTTCCCCCGCCTCAAACTTTTTCACACAGTTTATAGATTTATGAATCTTATTGCTATACATGACAATAAATTAAATACTGCTATCAAATCAAATGATCAAATTAAATAAAGCTATTTCTGGCATTCACAGAATAAAATGTTCTAGGTCATAATGTATTGTAACTTTATGCCTATGCAAATATGATAGGAAGTAGAAGAAGTAAGTAATCTTATAAAATCTTAGTTATGTTTTTATTTCAGATAGTACATATAATTGTGTCTGTCAAAGTCAGTAATGGCTATTTTCATAACCAGATAAAAGTCAAACAAATGCCTCATATGCTTTCATTTCAGAGATGATGTTTAGCTTTCTAATTTCTTTCCAAAATGTTGAAACATTTTGGAAAACTTGCATTTTGATAATGTGAAAAGAAATTCCAAAATGTTTCAACATCTTGGAATTTCTGTTTCACATTCATAAAATGCAAAGTTATTACTATTAGTACTGCCTTGTGTTAAACCTCTTTGCTTCCAACAAGGAGAAAATGAAGCTCAAGTGTGCACCTGTGACCTTGAAGCACTGAATGTCATTGTGTGCTTGAGTACATTTTGAAATTAAATCTAACATGCTAAAATAATTCCAATAAAATCTGCTTTTGATTGAAACGTCTGGATTTTTGCACACATTATTTCAAATTATTTCTTATATTATAAACAAATCCTAATACTTAAATAAAAATTTAAAATAAGTTAATGTGCAATACTAGTAATAATGACCATATTTATATATTTAAATAATTTCCATAAAGAATTTCAATATTCAGTGCCTATTATATTCTATTGCCATATTTACACACTAAAGTTTAAGTGATTTGCTTTGCATGGTATGTTTTTAAATTCTGAATGCATTTACAAGCATCGCACGTTTAACATCCGTGAAATAAAGTAATGAATAATATGCATAACAACACACCAGATTACATTCAGTAAGTTTTCACAATAGTCTGACATAATTTAAGTGAATTTAGAATGTCAAATATAATATTCCATTTCAGTGTATCATATGATTTAGTGGGCCATTAGTGACATTTCACTCCAGTATCACATTTGATACAGTGGGCCCATGAAGGGGAAATATATCATATCATATCATATCATATATGATGTGCTTGGGATGGATATAGTTAGATTTTAGTAAAGAGGTTAATGATGCACATTTCATGATTCACATTATTTTGCATTGCCCCCTTACAATAAATATATTTCAGCTAATGCTTAATTATTAAATATTTAAGAGTAAAAATAATTGAATGATATTAAAATATTTTAAAAGCTTTCTCTTGCAGTTTAGGCCTAACTAATACACAGGTAGAAACTACTTTTATGTCCAAGAAAATGTGAAAATGAGTGTATAATACAAAATAAAATCTAAAATACTTAATGATATATTTAAATTTAATCATCAATGATATCAGAATAAAACAATTCCATTTCAAATTTTAAGATTAATTTTTAATAATTCATAATTGAATGTCATGAAATTAACCTATACTTGAAGATAAATATAAATGCCCATTTGCATAAATTCTAAAACTACCATATATAACTATAAAGAAATGCACAAACCTCAATTTAATGAAAATAAATTTTTTGTACCTCAAGTGAACTGATGAATGAAAACTGTCAGGAAAAGTGAACACATCTGTGAGCGACAATATTTGTAATTGCTGTTTTCTTTTCTTTTTTTTTAGCCTAAAGGGGCATTACACCAAAAGGACTAATAGTCTCAAAACAGCATTTTGCATAGTTTCCCTTTTCAAACTGTTGCCACCAAATATTGTCTGCATGTATTTATTATATTTAAAGAAACTAAATTATGAAGAATCTGCATGAATGTTTCTTGCAGTGTGAAAAACAGTATTTAGAACCATCAAATTTTGAATAACATGGTCCTCCAACAACACATGGGCACTTGGAAGCCCGAATTTTGAATTTGTTTTATTATCTATTTCAAATTTTGTAAAATTTGATGAATTTTTTACTAACAAACTCAATGATTTTAAAGCCAGCAATGGCAACATTGTATGGGGAAAAAAACACTTTTATCTCCAGTGCACGAGACTGTGTATCAGAAATTCTAAATCTGTTGAATTATGTGGTTTCCGTGCAAAGAACATGATATTTAATAAATAAAGGTAACATATAAACCATTAATAAATGCCTTTTTGGATGTAATATAAAATCTGAAGGCTTTGAGATTTTTTTTTTTCCCATCTAGAGATGATGGCAAAATAAGTTAATGAATATCTTGAAACAAATAATGCAGTGGTGAACAAAGTAAAAGATAATAATGTAAAAATGGATTTTATGGGCGAGAATTAGTTTTCCATATATGATTCATTTATTATTAAAATGCAATTAAAAAACCTTCTATATTTAATGATTGAAAAATTGTTTTTTAAGAGTTGTAAATAAAAAGGAACTAAGAACTTTTTTAAAAATATACAGCTTATGCGAATGACCACAATAAATACCATTGCTAAAAATTAACTGAAGTATTTGACCTTTAATGATGATTATAAAGGGAATTTATATTCTTCAGCATCAGAGAACACTGCTTCGTTTTTATGCTTTTGACTTATTTCAAATATTTTAGATCCCAACAGAAAATCTATCCATTCGAAATGAGGTATCTTATTATTTTGCATTTCTTGTAAGGTCAGTAGCATTTTAATGTGTAGGTTAGAGAAGGGTGTTAAAATTCTAAACTGTTCATTATTTACCAGTATGTTTGTTTCCAAAAGAAAATGAGGTATAAATTCAGTAATTATACTGATATCCATGTCTTATGAATGAATATTTCTTTTTCTTTCTGAGTTTAAAATGAAGAACAAAATTAATAAATATAGCACTTTATTATCCAAATTCCCCTCCCCACATCTACCACACAGTTTGTACCAGATCTGGGAATCCTATCACTGTACATAGTGATAAATTATATACTATCAAGTCAGACGAACGAAATATGTAAAATACTTTTGGCATTTATAGAATAAAATGTTCTAGGTTATAATGCATTAAAATCTAATAGGAAATATGTGAAGTATGTAATTTTATAAGATAGCTATGTTTTTATTGAAAAAATGGTATATAGTGTCTATACAAGGCCATTTTTATAACCATTCCATAACCATTCCATAACCATATACTAAATATCTACGACAAATGGTTATAAAAATGGTCATTATAATAGCCATTTTCATAAGCATTCATGGTAGATATTTACTTCTGATTACATTTTGCTTTAAGTAAGGAATATATTCATGTTAGAGATTTTAAAATTAAAACTAATTAATAAAAATCATAAAATCAAATTTTTACATGGCCTCCAAATCTGTATAATTACATTTACTCATACTAAAAATAAAACACAAAATGTTTGACTCCCATATGAAAAATTTACTGAGGTATTTAATTAATTTGGGATCATATTTTCTGACAATTCAGAGACTGTACAGAAATTGAAGAGTTAAATATTTAAATTTGCATGTAACTAAAAATGAAATATCACTTTAGAAAAAGTTTGTGGTGTTTATACACTAAATCGTGAAATAATGGTAAATTTCAGTATTGACACCACACAACATTAAGTGCATAAATTAAAAGTAAATAAAATTGCATATGAATATTATTAATTAATTTTTAATATGCAAAAACTTACAATAAACATTTTTGGCACGCTAAATGTAATAAAACTACAAATTAAAACATGCTTTAATTAATAAATTAATTAAAATAAATAATAATAATTATTATTATTTTAATAAAAAAATTAATAAATTTAAAAAAAAGGAATATCACTGAATGGCATTAAAGGGACAACTTTGAATTATTCTAATTCTTTTTTAATCGACCTCTCAAGGAGAGCCAAAACGAATGCAAAAATCCAAATTCTGAACTTAAATATATCAGTCAATTTTTGCCATACTGAAATTAAATTTTTTTGGTTTTATTTTTTTATAACAAGAATTGTAAGAAGTCATATTAAATATAACTATAGGGATTGGGAAAATGTATAAAAGTTAGATTTTATAATTTTTTACACAATTGTTTTCTTAATTTTGAAATGTGAAAATATAAATATTTGGATAATTTCAAACTTTCTGTAACTTAATGGCTGCATAAGGACTTTCAGACATAGTGTATAAATTCTGGTATAAAATATGTGAAGTAATAAAAAATAAAGAATACATAAAAGTACAAAAAGTTATTTGGATTTTTTTTAGTTAAAAAAAAGGTGAGCCCATGCAACTAGTAATTTTAACCCTCTGTCATTTTAATCATTATTCATCCATCATCCACTTTGAGCATAGGATTCTGAATAATTAAAAATTAAGAAATTATTTTTATTTGATAATATAAAAAATTGGTAACATGGTTTTAAATCTAATTATAATGCAATTATCAACAAAATAATATAATTTTAAGGACTATCACAGTAGACAAAAATGCTGATTTTTTTTTTAAAGATTACTTTACTTTCAATTATTGCATTTGTTTTAAAATAACATGGATTAATTAATACATAAATTGATCTGAATCTTAATTAAGGCACATTTTATTTTCTGTGCAAAATATTTTGTACATAAAATCAAATTTAGCACAAACACATAATGACAAATTTCAATTTATACTTAGTGGAAGCTTTAAAAGATTTCTTTTTTATTCTTTAGTGTCTTTAGTCTAATTCTTCATAATTTTGTCTGAATACTGTGATGTTAGATGTATTTTATATCTACTCTGTATTTGTAATGAATTACCATATTTCTTTATGAGAGCTGCTATGGTGTTATTAATTAATGTGTTCAGCTACCAGAACATCCATGATTCAAGATCCAGCAAGGGCATTGTTGTTTACTGACATTTCTCATTCCAAAAATCTCAGATGTCCATATGATTTTGGATCCTACATTCTTCAATTAATGTCTAATGAAGAAAACAAACTTTAGAACTGAGTCCTTTTTTATATGACCCTCCTTATTTATGTGAATCATTTTCATGATTATTCTGAAAACTTCTTAATTTACTGTTACATTTATTATAATAATAATGTGCTCTAAATGCAAATAACAAATGCATATGACATTTAATTTGTAATTGCTAATTTAAAACTCATAAAAATATTAAGAGCATTTTTCAAAACGCATGATATGTTTTTCATTTCAAATTTTTTAAACTGTACATATATATAACGAAAAGGGTAAGTAAAAAAATTTTTCCTTTTACTTCCAAAAAGAAAAATTTAAATTTTTTGCATGAATCATACTGCACTGAACATGGATAAAAATCACTAGTAAGTAATATAAATACACATTTAATACTGATAGATAATATATATACAAAACTCAAAGGGATTTTTTAATAAATATTAAATCATACTAAAGCATTAAATATAAAATATATAATGGATTTTGTATTATTACAAAGAAACTGAGATCTTGATAAAAGCTTCTATAAACACAATCATTACTAGTATCACATTATTCAAGGCAGCTTAACAAACTTACAATAAAAATAGCATCATTGATTTAAAAATATAGGTTAGTTTAGTAGGATTATCATAACTTGTATCACATTGATACAGCAAATTCAATTTTAGCTCAAAATTACATTATAAAACATAAATAAATATCATAAGATATTCATTAAATCAATAGATATAATCAATTTTCATTTATTCAAATACATAGATAAGAAGGTAAAAAATGTATACATGACAAAAAGGCATTTAAGCTATATTTATGAAAATTTTTGATAAATAACAGAAAAATTAAGTAATTGCTAACATATTAAACTTGCAGTTGAAAATGCTGATTTTTTTTTTAAAGATTACTTTTACTTTTTAAAGATTACTTTACTTCTTTTATAATTTCAGCAAGCATTAATCATACAAAAATAATTTTTATTTTGTTTATTTATTATTTATTTTCAAAATATTTAAGGCATTTAAAATCACTAAAGGCATAACTTTTTGTAAATACCATCACATTACAGTATCACACAAAGTGATATAAAAAAATACTAAAAGCCAACTGAAAATGGTAACATTGAAACAATGCATATTCATATACATCAGCAAACTTTCAGCCTCACAGCTAAATAAAATTTAACAGCATTAATTTTAGAAAAATAATGTATGCATTTTGAGAGTATTTGATGTATAGGAATCTTTTTTTCAAAGAGGAAAAAAAAAAAGTACTTTTTTGTGATGCATGTGCATTTACACCATCAACTTATTAAAAAAAAACCATTAATCTTATGCCAAGTTATACAATGGTGTGGCACTAGAAATGCCTTTCATTAATCATAATGTTGGAAATGTTCATACAAATTATCACTGAAGGTAAATTAACAGAATTTAAATTTTATACAATAAAACACAGTAAAAAAGCAAAATAATAATTTAAATTAAGTGCCTCTGTTATTTCTAAATAGCTCAATTTGTCAGCAATTACGTTCTAAAACATAAAGATTTATGTCATGTGGAATTGTAGCGTATTAAAATTGGCTATTTATGAGGCTGTACCAGGAAAAAGTACAGACATATAAAGGAATTTCAGAGATCATCTAAAGTCAGTTTTACTGATGTAATGGTCCAATAGTGAAAAAGTAATTTAAATGTCTACAGAAATAGGATAGAATTTTAACTTAGAACATAGATTTTAACTTTTTTAACTTGGCTGTTTAGCCCACATTATTCTTTTTTCCATTGAAAAACACTGGAAAAAAAAAGAATAATGTGGGCTAAATAGCATTAAGCCTTGATCTGAATAAAGGCAGTCTGAAGTGATGAGATCATATTTCTAAATTAGAAAGTTGATGGCATCAAATGTGTATGCTGTTTACACGGAGAAGATTAGTTGCTAGAATATATGACTACTACCATTAAGCATCTAGTCAGTGTGATGATAAGACACATGCAGTAAAAAAGATACTCGCCTGCTGCAAGGAACAAGTTAAATAAATGCTCAGATATTGAAAGTGAGATTCCAAAACTACTAATTTTAATAAAAGATTTATTTTCTAATCCCAAAAGCAATGAATCTCAACAAAGTGATGCACCATGCCACACCGCTAAAAGAAGAATGGATTAGCTCAAATATTACAATAATTAATTTTTATAATGATCATAAAATTGACTTGATCAAAATCTTGTACAGAACATGTAGCGGATTCTTGGTCTAATATGATAAACCAAGAAAAATTCAGCATATTATTATTTCATACAACACCAATTCAAGGTAGATATAAAAGTTAAAAAGATTTTATATTAAATATTTATTGTTTGATTCTGTAAGCAGCATAGCTAATTAATGAATATTTGTTAAATTATTGATACTATAAATGAATGAAGTTCATGCAGGTTTATTATCTTATATAACTGTTCTTTCATTTTAAAATTACAGATTCTATTAAATTTTCATTCATTACTTGAAGATGTTTATAACTATGGTAATTATAATAAAAAGCGTGAAGCAACAAAATGTATTTATAAACAATTAATTATCAATTTATCCATAATTAAATCACCAGACAAATTACATTGAAATTTAGGAACATTTTAGATAGTGAATTATAATTACTTAATTAGTGAATTAGTTAGCACACGGCATCATCATTACAGAATTTAAAATTTAAATTAGATTGTTATTTTTAAAATTCAGTATTTTACAAGTGTTTTTTTTTTAGAAAAAAAAAGGGTTAGAAAAGCATCAAATAATAACAAGAAACGGCAGCATATAAGATGTAATTTACCCCCTCCAAAGTATAATAAATTATGAAAATTTAATATTTCTTGTTAATGTAGATGTTACACAAGGTACTTGTTTCTTCAAATGCATACTATTATCTTGTGGAGTAAAACTTTCAAAATCATAAGCTACTTTCCGATTCACAATTGTTAATAGTCCTAACAAATCCATATCTTTGGCATGATCCTGCAAAGCAGCACATAATGCTTGAATAAACCACGAGCCATTGGTTGTATTTCTCCATGAATAAAAACCTATTAAAAAAAGTAACACATTTTGAAAGTAGAAGATTCTATCACACTAACCAATTCGAAAAGTAAACATTTACCTGCCATTATACCATTATTATTCTTGTTTGGGAGGAAAAAAAGATCTCAATTACTGTGAACTAATAAAATGCACACATTAATCAATATAACTTGGTATAATTTAGTCAGACTCAAATTCATAACCTAAAAGCAGCTGGTGCGCCAGAATTTTTTTTTAACAAAATAAAAACGTTTTTAGCTAAATTTTAAATTCCATTCACTAAATATTTATCATTACATGCAAAAACACCAATAATAGTAATGCAGCAGGAAAATTCAAATTTGTAGTATTTATTCTCTATTTGAAAACTAAAGGCTGATACCTTTAAGAAATTTCTGTTGGTTACACTTTGTAATTAAGACATACTGACAGGTAAATATTAAACTTTCAGAATGACATTTATTACAAATAATTCTAACATGCTGAATTAACCTCTAAATAACTTACTTAACTAAAACACAACTTTTTAAGTTTTCAGAGAAAACTTTATGAGTGGAACAAAACCTGAGAATTTATAACAACTAACTATTCTTTATGTTGAATTTTTCTTTAACACCTATAAAAAATACATATGTTTGTTTGTAAATAATTATTCTTACGAATTTTATATTTAAATGGCTAATTTTAGTAGAATTATAATTTAAGTTGTTTTATTTCTCCATGCAATGCAGTGCAAAACAAATTTTAAGAGAAAGTTATGTAATAAATGTAAAGATACAGGAGCACATGCATTTAACATCGAGTAAAAGTTTATCTTGGTAATTTATATTTAAACTGAATAAATGTAATTAAACACTATGTTAGCTGTAACTGCAGCTGCACTCTTTTTGCTTTCCAGAAATCTTGAGAAGCAGAAATTATTAGAAAGATCTCTTGCGACAAGTTAAAAATTATTTAAAGCTAAAGAAAGAGAGTCTCGGTTTAGTTGTTTACTTAGCTGCTGTTCTTATTGTTATGAGTTCAACGCAAGATCGGTTTAGTTTTCTCTTTAAATGTGCTGTGCATTCTATTTAATGTTTTTTCTTAAATAGTTTGAAGTATAACTATTGATAATTACTGCATGATATTGTGAACATTTGTACGAATAATCTCTGAGGAAAATTCCAATATTCTGTTATATCTTTTGATAAGAATAAATTTTATTAACCTTTTTTTTTTTGACTTGTGCATTCAATTTATTATGAACCCGTACACACGCAACACTTTTTAGTGTCAGGAGTGAGATTGAATGCCGGTGAGAAAACCAATGGAGGAATAATTAAGGCAGTTTGCTGGCAGCCTTTGCTGAGTCCAAGAAAAGACTGAACCAGGTCAAGAAGAAATGAAAAGAGAAATTACCTGCATAACAGAAAACAAATCTGAGGCTATGGAAAGCAGAATAGATGCTGTTGAAAATAGAGTTGGACACACAGGAGAAAGAGTTTTTTCTGTCAAAGAACAAACAGAAGAGAGAGTTTCTGTCATCTAACTACAAATTGATGACAGGGTTTCTGCGGTTGACAAAGAAGTTGATACCTTGAAGAAATTTGTAGAGATGGCAGGGAGCAATACTGATGGTTTTAAATTTTTACCCATGCCTGCTCGTCCTTCTCTGAAGTTATCCACATATGATAGGAAGACCTCTTGGCAAGTATATAAACACAATTTTCTATAGTGGCGGGACCAAATGGATGGGATACTTAAGCTAAGGCCTGTCATCTCGCCACTTCTCTGAGAGCAAATGCAGCGGATATCCTTCAGACTTTTCCTGAAAACAAAAGGCTCGATTTCAAAGCTCTGTCCAGCGCGTTGGAGCTGCACTTTGAGGAGAAATGTTTAAAAGACTACAGCAGACTTCAATTAAAATTCCGTCAACAGAAGCCGACAGAAACACTCCAGGAACCTGCCACGGATGTTAAAAGGCTGTCCGATCAGGCAGAACAGCACAGGGCACGGAAAATAAGACCATTTTCCAGCAATGACGCAGGATGCAAATTAATGATCATATCGTGCAGCAGAGTTTGAGCAATAGTGAAAAACCCTGCTTTAAAGTGCTCAAGATTTCTGTAGTGAATGGGAACAGTAATGGACTATCCATTAATGGGCATATCAATGGAGTTCCTTGCAATATGATCATCGACACAAGCTAATGTCACCGTCATTCGGAAAGTTTTAACTCAACAATTTAAACTCATCTAGATGCCATCCTACATTAACTTCCAGACTGTGTCTGGCGAGAAATTGAAACTGACAGAAAATTAAACATTGACATAATGTTTCGAAGCGCCGCCTACCATCACACGGCATATGTGGCAGATATTACAGATCCTTGTACACTCGGATGGAAATTTCTAAGAAAGTACAATTTTTCCTTGGACTTTAAAAACAACAAACTGCTTTCTGCACCAGAGAACATAACTCTCCATCATCAAAAGAGATCCTTACCTGGAAACGCCGACACCCTGTCTGGAAGACCCTGCTGAGAAAGCTGCCGATATTGTTCCAGGGTCGAAGCGAAATACCAGCTGCTGAGTCCGGTCGCATGACAAATTACAACATCAACACGGCTGATCGAGACCCATGGAGTTACAAAGAAGTCAGGAAAGACCAGCTGGGAGACAGCACATTAAACCCATAATTGATTTAATGGAGTCCTCAAACAGAAAACCTACCTGAAAGGATATTTCGAGCTACAGTCCTACAACAAAACAATACAGCACTCTCTGAGACTTACTCCACATTCAAAATGGCGTTTTGTACCGAAAATTTGACTCGGATGATAGAAAGGCTTTCCGATGGCAGATTCCAAGATCCTGGACGTCTTTAAAGGACTAAATAGCAGCCCTACAGGGGGCCACTTCAAAATAATGAAGACTTTTTTTTAGAGAGTTTGTGAGCATTTTAGTGGTCTATGCAAAGGATGACACGTAAAAGTTGTGGGGTGGGGCAGAAAGGACCGAAGAAACACAGCTGAGGCAAGCTGCAATGTTACAACATAGGAGCACCTTTTGAACGTATCGCCTTTGGCAACTTGGGAGCTCTGTGACGAACTGCTGATGGCAACAAAGACATCCTCATTGTCATTGATTACTTCACCAACAAGCCTGAAGCATACCCTATTCCTGATCAAGAGGTTGTCACAGTAGCAGAGGGAATGATACAACACTGGATTTCCAGGTTCAGAGTGCCTTTTCAGTTACATTCCGATCAAGAAAAAAATTTTGTATTGGCTGTAATTAATGAACTCTGCAAGGTACTTGACACTGACAAAACTCAAACAATAACTTTACATCCCCAGTCAGATGGTATGGTAGAGAGGTTTAATCAAACTATCATTAACAACCTCTTGTTGGTGGTTTCTAGAAACCAAAACAACTGTGACAAAAAGGTCACCTCTATTTTTAATGGCTTATCACAGTGCTGTCCACGAGTCTACTGGCTATTCCCCATTTCAGATGATTTTTGGTCATGATCTTCATCTGCCTCGTAATCTTTTGTTTGTTCGCCCTCCAGATTCACCTTTACCTTCTGAGGAGTACATCCAAGATCTCCAGGCTTGGTTTGAAGTAATGCACAATTTTACATGAAAATGAGTTATTTTGGCGATGGAGAAGATGAAGATCCAATATGACACGAGAGCTACACGACACCAATTCAACGAAGGAGACAAGGTGCGGTTGTGGAATCCGATTCGAAGGAAAGAACTCTGTCCTGAACTACAGTCACCTTGGGATGGTCCTCACACAGTTCTAAACAGGCCGAATGACATTGCAGTTCAGATTTGTAAGTCATTGAATTCTAAGCCTAAAGTTATACATTATGACAGGCTAGCTCCTTACTATGGCCACATTACATAGTGTATATAATGTATATAGTATAAGACCATGGTCCTTTTTGTTTCAAAATTAGTCATTTATGCACTCATTTACTGATTTCTTAAGTGATTTAAGTTATTTATTGCAATTATTGTTTATGTTGTCTGTTATTATATTCTAATGTTTATTATTGCATTAATGCTTTAGTAGTAAGCTTCCTGTCCAGGGATTGTACTGCCCAGGCTAGGAAACCTTGGGAAGTTTGTATAGTTAATTTTAGTAGAGTTATAATTTTCCTCGTGCAATGCAGCAAGAGACAAATTTTAAGAGAAAGCTATGCCAGAAAAGTAAAAATACAGCTCAGTAATTTATACACTCATTGCCATAAAAATTTGTGCACCAAGAAAGAGTTGTCAGAATGAAACGAATTTTTACACATGTAAGTACTATTTTGATATAAGTAAGTGATCAGAAAATCAAAGAAAATAAGGATAATTTATTGCAGAAAAAAGTACACATAACCAGAAGTTTTAGTACTCTGTTGGACCCCCTCTGGCGTGAATACACGATACAATATGAGCGGGCATTGAGGCATACAAGTTCCATATGGTGTCCTGAGACATCTCGTTCCACAGTTGCTCTAAATGTATGCCTAGTTTGTAGGCTGTCCAACTTGCCATCCTAAATTATCCCAGATATGCTCAATTGGTGACAAATCTGGGGATCGAGCAGGCCAGGTAAGGGTGTTTAATATAGCGGAGGCAGTCTTGTGAGATCTGTGCTGCGTGTGGCTGAGCAGTGTCTTGTTGAAAACAGGCTCCTGGGAGCCCTGTCATGAGTGGTAACACATGTGGCTGAAGGATGTCATGGACATACAGCTGGCCTGTCATTGTGCCACGGATCAATAGTAGGGATGACCGTGTAGCATAAGCAATGGCAGCACGTACCATCACACCAACTATGAGAACAGTGTGTCGCTGTAAAGCGAAGGCAGGATTGAGGTGTTCACTATGGGCTCCACACATGAACACGATTGTCATCACTAGTCAAACTGAATTTAGATTTGTTGCTGAAGATGATCTGGTTCTATTCTGTTAAAGACCAATCCTGTTGTGTGTGACACCACTCCAAACGGAGGCGTCATTGGCAGCATGCATAATGGGCATTGCGATACCAGCTGTCCTTCAACCAGGTGCCTTACAATGGTTCGGGAAGATGCAGGGGCCCGTAATGAAGCTGCTGCCTGTGTCTGGATGGTGGCCAGTGAGGCAGTTAGCTCTACGCGTGCGTGTCATGTGATGTGACGGTTTTCTCGATCACTGCTCTGTCAAGGGTGTCCTGAGCCTGTTCGCTGTGTAAATGACGTTTCTTCTGTCCACTGATTCCAACACCTCCTCACAGTAAAATCAGAACGGCCTACCTGACGAGCTATTCGCCGAGCTGACCACCCAGCTGCCATCATCCCAATAATTCTTCCCCTCTCTCACAGTAAAATCAGAACGGCCTACCTGACGAGCTATTCGCCGAGCTGACCACCCAGCTGCCATCATCCCAATAATTCTTCCCCTCTCGAATTCTGACAGCTGCTGATATTGGCTTCGATGACGGTGTAACAGCATGTCTATCTCAGCGTTTTCTTAGCAAAAGATTAAGTACACTTCAAACAAGCTCTGCTTACCTGTTTTATACTCCAAGAAGAATGAAGTTCAATGCCCTCTAGTGGCATTACACAATCATGCTGCATTTCTAATCATTTGCATATCTACCTGACATGTACCTTCATGTCAAGCTTCGTTACGATCCCACACTTATTTCTTGGTGCATAAATTTTGATGACAATGAGTGTATTTAAATTAAATAAATGCAATTGAACACCATGTTAGCTTTAACTGTAATTCTACTCTTTTTGCTTTTTAGAAATCTCGAGAAACAGAAATTACTAAAGATTTCTCCCGGCTGATTAATAACTACTTAAGGCCAAAGAAAGAGCATCTGAGTTCAGCTGTTTACTTAGTTGCTGCTGTTATTGTTGCGAGATCAGCATGACATCGCATTAGCTCTCTTTAAATACGCTGTGTTCTATTTAAAGTTTTTTAGTAGTTTGAGGTTAACTACTGATCATTACTACGTGATATTGTGAGCACTTGCACGAATATCTCTGAGGACTGTAACTGGGCACTCAATGGTGTTTCAAGGTGCAGCCTCAGAGAAAAATGACTAGAAGCTATCTTCATCAAGGACTGTAGATGCTCACTGGTCAAATGGGTTCATTTTTCAATTTAAACAAAAACCGTTTGCTTCTAAATATTCTCCCTGATAAAGCGATTATTCTTTTTGCAAAATTTCATAACTGAGGATATTTATCTTTTGACAAGTATGAATAAAATTTAATCAAATCTATATCTTCAAATCTTTAAATAAGATTAAAATCACACTGTAAAATAATTAGCTTCATTTTTGGATAAGCATTATTCATGTTCACTTTTAACAGCAATCAAAATAATGTAAAATCATAATCCAAATCATTAAATATTTAAATCTTTCTTCAAACTTTTTCATAATAGTGTATTTTTCTTTCATAGTTTTGAGGATTTTATTATCTCAAAATACTTAAATACATGACTTATTTTACTGAACATGAACTTTCAAATTAATATTTATCTACGTTAAGATATGTGAAAAAATACTAACCAGAAACAGTTGAGTATACAATGAGAAAATCAGCATGAGTAGGAATTCTATATGTTTCTTCTTGTATGCTAGAAGAATCTGTAGCTATCTGACATTTCATACTTACTCCATGATCTAACTTATCACCCTGACAAGCCTAAAAATGAAAGTTAAATTATTTAAGAAAGATTTGCATCATCATAGCAATCTTTATAAAAGTAATGAATAAGTAATATTTATTTACATGAAGAAATTTTTAACAAATCAAAATATATTAGAAATACTTGCCTGAATGAAAAATATTTTGGGTTTGCCAGTAAGAGTAGGGCAAACATCACCTCTGAAAGGAGCAAATATACGCTCCGTTTCATATTTCCCATCTGATCCATAGAGTATTCCTGATTCTCCATGAGACAGAACACAACAAACAAAGCAACTATTTTTTGAATGATCTTCTTTAGCAACTATAATTAAAGAATATTGTGGCATATGATGTCACATCAAACATGATTACAGAAGACGTGATTCGAAATTTTCTAATCATACATCTTAACACAAACATTAAAATATAAGGTAGTGTTGTGTTATCAAGACCGGATTCAAAAATGTATATATGTATGTATGTGTTCATGTATGCATGTATATATATGTATGTACGAATGTATGTGCGCACATACATACATTTCTGAATCCAGTCCCAGTAACAGAACAGTACCAAATATAATTAGTAAATAATTTTAACAGCACAGCAAATAAAAAGTGAAGAGAACAAATATACAACAGACAAAAAAATTCTAAAATTTTCTTCTTTATTATACCTATACGAACAGGGAAGCAGAATTTACCTATTAAATCTAGAATAAAATTACATTTAATTAATCAAATTAACATATAAATATTACCCTGAGATTATTTTCCTAATTAAGTATTAATGATTTAATTAAGTACTAATGATTTAATTAAGTACTAATGATACTTTTTTAAAAATTTTAACAGTTCAGTTAAGCATTACTTGTAGTAAAAAATGAAAACAAAATTAACCTTTTTACCATTCTGGACATGAAAAACAACAAGATATCATAATTTTTTTAAGAAATAAAATATTAATCTTATTATTACAAAATACAAATGGCGTCACAATCAAATTAAAATAAATTATTTTTAAATGCTTATGTTAGGTAGAAAGGCAATGATGTATTTCATTATAGAAAATTTATAATTTATTATTTAATAGCATATTTTAAAATCCCAGCTAGTTTTAATAGTTATCAAAGGCAAGTATAGACAAATAAAAGAGGAAAATACACTCACCTTGGTAAGAAAAAACATAAGTTTAGAATTACTTACTTCTGCAAGGAAATTTACTTCTATGAAACAAGTCAAGAAAATAAATGGCTGATTACCAAAACTAACTGTAAACTAACTTTAAAAAAAAAATAAAAAGAAAAGAAAAAAATAGAATTCTAAAGAGATTTCTCAATGTTCGGAGTTCACATTGCATTCTGTACAAATAATTTTGGTTATAAGAATGATGTTTGCCATGTGTATCTAACAGTATGTCTTGCATTTCATAGATGCTGAGAATTTCTTTTTTTCTTTGACACACAAGTCACGTGTTCTTCGTTTTGATGAGAACTGCTCAGGCACTTCACCATTAGGAGAGGCATAATTACGACTTAGAAATGTCAGAAAGTAATGTTTGGATTTTGGAAAGCGAAAGAAGATGCTCTTTCATGAGACTAAGAGATAAATTCTTCAGAAAGCCCCTTTGGCATGGTGCTGTGTCAGCTGGCTTTGCAAGCATGTACAAAATATGGGCCATCTTATATTCTTCAATATTCAGAAAGATGAAAAAGATAGCACAAAGCCAACTCCTTGTGATTCTCAAAAGTGAATAGGTTGCATACAATTCATCGATGGTCCACTCCTCCTTTCGTAGCTTTCCAATCCATGATTATTTCAGGTTTATTTGCGATTGTATCAGTGCTGACACCATCACGCATAATAGAAAGGAGAATTGCAGCTTTGTTTCTACGAGGAACATAAAAAACAAGGATTTTGGCTGGCTGAAAACCAAATACTGCTGTTCACACCATCCTTCTCTTAATCATGGCACCTCTCATGTATTATATTTTTATTCCCCCCCCCCCAATGTTCTAACAAGAACCAGTTTCTTTTGCAGCAAATAATCTGCAAGTGGGATGCTTGTGTAGTAATTATTTGTTACATTTCTGCATGAGTTTTTAATTGGAGAAACCAATCTTTTTACAATATCCATAGGACTATTTGAAACAGAGTAACAACCACTAGATTGTGCTCCACAATAAATTTCGAGGACAGATGTAACAAATGTTTTTTAATCGCACAAGGCATAAGTTTTCCTTCCATACTTAGATCGTTTACTAGGCATGTACTGAATCCACCGACATTCATCACTAGTGGCAAATTAACCCAAGTGTAGCAATCATTAACATTTTTTAGAAATGATTCAAAGATACTCCAGATAGCTGCCAATTTGTTCAGGTTACATCTGTCCCGTCTCACTGATTTATAATCAAATCAAAAAACAACTTGTCAAAAATAAAAATTTCTTGCAGCTCTTGTTATTTCAGTTCTTGTGCCATCCCTCGAGAAAAATTATTTTACATTTATTTACATGGTGTCCTTTTTTTTATTGCTATCATATATAACAATCCAAAAGTATGGCACCATTTTCTCTCTTGAGGTAACAGTCTGTATCTCTTGAGTATTTGCCTTTTAGGAAACTTATATATTTATTTGCATATTCCAAATTTCATCGAACATATTTATATCAATTATTTTTAAAAATGATCTATTTCATCCTCTATACCCTTGGCATGGTGTTATATGCCAGTTTCACAATATTCATTTTTTTTTTTTCGCCTTTCAGCAGTTTGCATACTTCTCCTTTCGCACACTTAGAAGATTTAACATCATTTCTCATCATCATCCAAAATATATTGTTCAGATTCACTACTGATATTATTCATTTCTATATCTTCTTCACTCAAATCACTACTGTTTTCACATCCAAATGTTTCTTTAACTTCTTTTTTTATTACACAATTCTTGAAGAACACAAGCAAAATGGTTGTATATATTTTTTACCATGAAAACCGATATAAAACTCATTCTAAGCAAATTAAAAGAATACAGATCAATTAATAACACAAAATTACAAAACACTTGAGGAAAAAAATTTTCCAAATTTTCACCCACGACCATGTGCCTGTCATAACCTTTACAAATAAGATACCACATAGCACAAACGACCGGTTTAAAAAAAAAAAAAAAAAAGTCATATGACTTCCTGTTGGCACATTCCATGATGTGGGAAAAGGTTGAAAGGAGGAACAGGGATAGAAATGAACTTCAGATGTCCCACCTGTGTTTTGCGAAAAAATGCATTAAAAACCGAATTTGTCGCAAACTTCGTGTGTGATGTGCGTGCCGGAAGGTTAACTTAAATTATTAAAATTAATACAAAAATAAATTATATTCAAATTTAAATTTTTCCTATTATATTATGAAATACCAAAAGTAATACAGCTCAATTTTTTATTTATAACAAGAATGACATAACATACTATAATGATAAATTTTGAGATTTTCTAAATAAATACAATTTACAAAATAAAGCATAAAATTTCAGAAATACAACTGAATTTCTTCATATTCTAGACAGCTACTTTAAAGAGAATTTATGAAAATCATATTAATTTCTAACCTCATCATTTCAAACTTTCTCATTTTCTTTACTTTTATAAAAAGCAATAAAGATTTTTTAAATGTTTGTTGCTCATCAAGTTTCCATAACTGCCCTGAATAGGCATTTTACAGTTAATGCGTTTTCTTTTCCTCAATAGTTAATGCTTCTTTCTTTTTTTGTTAATGCTCGAAGAAGGTTTTAAAATGCTATATCCAGAAAGCCTTAAGCTATACACAATAAAGGCACCTTATCTCAGCATTAAGAAAAGACGTTATTTCCTTTAGCTGGCAACAAAAAACAAAGTACAGTTGAAGCAGATTTACACAGATGAATCTTTAAAGAAGATGTCCTAACTTAACCTAAATACACTCATACTAAAAAATAAGCAACAAATGCTAAAAGAAAAGGTACGAATGCTAAAAGGGAAATTAAAACATGCAATTTACATATGAGGTTGCATTGCTGAATGCAAACAGGGAACCAAAATTAACATTAAATGCAATCCCACAGTCACGCCACAACACCTTAAAAAGCGGCATGCTGAACCTAAGTGTCAGTTTGCAAGCTGCAATAGTTCCATGTAATCCAAGATAGCCAAAGCAGAAAGCATGAACCGAAAACATCATTTGCATGATGAAATGCAATTGGTGGGCTGTTGGGATGCTGCATGCTGGTGCAAGATGATCCACTGTTGTCAGACCTGAATGTGCATTTAGTGTCATCAATAAGCTGTGGAATCCTTACCAAAGGGAACAAAGCACCTGTAGAAGATATAGGTCTGGATGCCGGAGGATTATCACAATGACAGATAATCGCTTCCCGCTGCTATGTTCAAGATGCCATAGATCATTAACAGCACAACAACTGGCATCACATCTCTTTGTTGCTGTAGGACAGCTCCTTTCCTGGTAGACCATGTCGCACTGACTGCATGAAGGTGTATTGTATGCCCAACGACCTGTGTTCTTTTGCCTCCATCACATATCACAGCATGGTTGAATCGGGTCTATGAACATTGCAGTTGGACACTAGAGAAGTGGGCCCACATACTCTTATGGATGAGTCTTGATTTAACATCCAGAATGGTTCTCGAAAAGCAGGTGATAGCCAGAGACAAGGCATTGGGCACCAAACATTATCAAAAAAGACCATTATAGAGAAAGAGGGTTGCTTGTATGGGCTGGGATAGCAACGAATGTCTGTAACAACTCTACATGATTTCTGGTGGTTCTGTCTCAGCCGTTCAATATTGCGACCAAATTTTACACCTTCTCATGCATCCTTTTATTGCTATAATAAGCAATATTTATGGAGGATAATGCCCACCCGCATAAAGCTTCAGCGGTGCAGAGTTATTTGGAGTGTGAAACCATTCCACATCTCCTATAGCCTGCTAGATCACAGGACTTGAATTCCATACAGCATGTGTGGGACATGTTGAGATGACAGATAGCATGTTGCAGTGTGCACCCAGGCACCCTCCATGAACTTTAAAATACATTACTATTGGAATGGCTGCTACTGCCACAAAAAGCGACCGACGACAATACTACGAGCTTGTCTCGTTGTTGACAAGCATGAATTTTAGCTACAGGGTTTCATACCCATTATTAGCATGATGTTCCCAGTGCACATTGCTCTGGCCTATTTGGTCTTTTGCGATGTGATGGTCATAATACATGTGATGTCTTTGCTTTCTTATTTGCTACATTGTTTAGTAATGCCACATCAACCTCTTGGATCAATTTCATGCATATCTATTAAACAGTTTTTGTTTTATTTCATATTTTGCCTTTGTTGCTTATTTTTTGAGCACACGTGTATATTATCCCTTTGCTGTTTCTTGCAGTCAATTGCAAGGATTGAAATATCTTTATTTCTCACACTGTAAAGCTAAACTCACAATAATGTAATGGTATAAAATTAGAAATACAGAAAAAAGTGCTTTTTGCAAACATCAATTTATATTACAGTGAAAATTTTACTCACAAAAATGTAATGATAAAGAAGTGGAAATACAGAAAAAAGTGCTTTTTGCAAACATCATTTTATATTACAGTGGAAACTTTCAGTATAGTTTTTTTTTTATTTGGATGTTGACAGCAATAATATTTTAAAATTTCACATTAAAAACATGAATGCCTTAATAGAAACTGAAATGCTAGAATATTTGATGAATTTATTTATTTAAGTTTTGAATGTGCTACTCACTATGAAAATATTTGCAGCTGAATGGCAGAAATATGACGAAAGAGTTTTGAGTCTTGTGCTTGATCCAATACTTTCAAATTCAGACTTCTGATTAAGTTTTCAGTCATAGTCATATACCTCCACCTTTCCAAACTTCAGTTCAACTTTTCACACTACAATTCAAATCATCTTTTAAATTTTTTACTTCCATTTAAATTTCCAGTTATAGTGTGTGTTCTTACCTTCAGCTTTCCGTACTTTATTTGATTACAGTTCAAATCATCCCTTAAAGTTTTTTTGCCTAACATTTAGTTTTAAATTGAATTACTTAACATTCTAGGAATAATATT
The DNA here is from genome assembly GCA_000611955.2 of Stegodyphus mimosarum. Taxonomy (NCBI): domain Eukaryota; kingdom Metazoa; phylum Arthropoda; class Arachnida; order Araneae; family Eresidae; genus Stegodyphus; species Stegodyphus mimosarum. The sequence goes on from KK122506.1 coordinate 45,233, forward strand.
TGCATTAATTTGATCCTGCTTAAAAACGAATAGCTATTAAAATTTATATTTGAATTCTGATCATTTTATTCTTTACAATATTAATTGTCTAAATGATCATGATAAAATTTTGCGGTGACATGCTTTTTTAGACTTAATTTATAATTTTTTTTATTCTTGTTTATATCATTTTCCAATTAAAAAAGAAATCTTAAAATAAATACCACAGTTTTTCAAAATAAAACTGTTTTTGAATTACCATATTAGCCTGAATGTAATGTGACAAATACGAAATTTTTCATACACACATTTAGAAAAAAATAATCCGAATTTAATGCGATCCATTTTACATAAAAGAGTTCAAATAAAATAAAATTTGGTCAGGTACACATTTATTTAATAATAAGTAATAACACAGGTTATATTCACGACAATAAAATTAAGTAACGTAAAACAAAATTGGGTAATATTAGGGAAGTAACAGGAAGTAAATTAAAAAAAGGAAATGTTTATTCAGAATCAGAACTCTTTGATGTCACATTGGTATTGTCAGTATGCTCATTCACACTTTCAATCTCCCACAAAATGTCATCTTCAGCCTCATCTAAATTAGAGGAAATATAGCATTTCTTGAAAGAACCTTTAACCATCAATTCAGGTTCAATCTGAGGATTCTTTTACTTTTCCAGAAGGGGTTAATGGGTGATTGCCCACTAATAGCCAACTACTGTATTCTTTTCGTAAGTTATCTTTAAATGGGATATTAACATCTGACGTGAAGTGGCCTCGAAATCCACCAAGGACTAGCATGGAACGAGTGTTTCTCACAGAACCTGTCCATTTTCTCCATAGCACATTCAAACAGTAACAGCTATTCCTCTGTCATCCAACCCTTTTCTTAGACCCAGAAAATGGTTCCAGGATGAACTTTTATTTGGGCATTGTTTTAAATTTCAATTCAACATAAGGTCGAAGTTTTTGTCCATCAGCAGTAAGCGCAAGCATAACATTAATTCTGGACTTTTCATAACCAACTGACTTCAACAAGACTTTTTTTTTACCATCCTTATTTACTGCAAGGTTGGAAGGCATATCAAAATAGACTGATGTTTGGTCTGCATTTCTCATATTTCCAAGACTGAAATAGCATTTTTTGCACAATGATATAACATGCTGCTCAAAATTACACAATTTTTCAATAAAGTTGCCAAGAAGTTTTTGTGTGAGAGCTGTCCACCACTGTAATTATAACACTGCTCTGTTTCATCATTCTTCTACACCAACCATACTTGCTTTGATCCTTAGAAAATCCTTCAAAATGCTTAAATGAGAAGTCTCTTCTAAAACTTTCAATTTTATAACTTCATGGAACATTGGGCAACCTCCATTTCTCTTTCCTATTACGAATTTTAACATTTGTTGCTCGACTTTGTCAAACCTTCCTTTTTTGGACCCATTAAAAGATATTTTTGAGGAATTTACATTCTGATACTTTATCACATCTTTTCTCCAGAAATGGATCTTTACTTTTGGAACTCCATATTTCCTTGAAGCTCTTTTCATTCCCTCTGCTTTATTTGCAATCATAATTTTTAAATTCACATCGCAATATCTAATTGTAATTCATGTCATACCTGATACCTTTATTTATTTGTACCTTTGATGAGTTTTTTTTCCTCAACACTACTATTATTAGTCACATCCACTTTTTCTATGAGCAATTAAGAATAAAATAAGTAACTGTTGTTAGAGCACGCATACAAGATGTGACATTCTGAGAGATGAAGAACACACTTATCTGTGGATCACAGATACAATATATTTCTCCAACTTGGCTTGGGTAGAGGTATGGCTGTCCCGTTATTCCGAGCCCCTATGCAGGTCGGGTAGGCGGAGGCAGGTGTGAACCATTAAGAATAGTTGTTATATTTCTTTCACTTAATTTTAATTTAATTTTAACCTTGAATTTAGAGAGAGTCAAAAAATATTGCATTATATTCAGGTTAATACAGTCAAACATTTAAAGTTAGTAACAAGCACATTTTTTTATAAATATTTCAATATTTTAATAATACATGCTTTTTGGAAGTGGTAGCTTATAATCCAAAGTTCTTCAGATTGCAAAACTTGAATATCTTCAGCAGTGACTGTTGAAATGGTTATGAGAGAAACTAGGAAGAACTGAAGTGAAATGCCTATTCAACAGACTATAATGTGCATTCACAAGCACGGGTTATTTTCATGATTTTTCACTCTTTGACAGCCAGCAGATTGCGCACACCAGAAAGTTGGGATGCTTACCTCAGACAAGGTGAATCCTTTCAGCATTTTATTTGCAACAGAAGAAGAATATAATGAGAATATTGTCAATTCCCCCAAAACTTTACAGACATAAAGAAAAAAAGGCAGATACTTGTGTACCATTAGTGATGCAAGACTGTGAGATTACCATGCCTGAAAAGAATAATAAGCACCAAGAAGGGAATACAGAATCAAACTGCATTCAAGTTCAATGCTACAGGGTTACAACTCAATGAATAATGGCCACTAATGGGTTGCCACTCACAGGAGAATGAAATTCCCTGACTTTTCCAGGTGTGTTTTAAGAAAATTCCAGTCTATCTGCATAATGCACTTAGGCTAAGATATAAATTAATTATGGTACCTACTTGAAAACACAAAAATTTGCCAATTAGATATGACTTATATATTATCCTCAAAGATTACTATTTTAACTATAATAGGAGTTGTTTTCTCCACTGAAGAATTGAGATCAGAATCTGCTCAATGTGGATAAAAAATGTCTTTTTTTTTTTTTTTTTTATGACATTTTGCAGCTAAACAAAAGAAAGAAATCTATTTAATGATACTTTAAAATAAGTTTAGGCATTTTATATTTATTTAGCTGAATACATAAGCAAAAAATATGTGCATTGAATTTCGTGATGTTATGTCATCATACTTCTAGACTTAGTTTCAGGATTATGCCAGAGAAAATTTCCAGAAATTTGAAAGTATTATTTACTAAGAATAAATAAATTTAAGGGGATGAAGCAACATTAAATGATATGAATAACATTAAAATAATTAAAATCTGAATTACAATAATCAACGATATTTTGGCGAGTATAGTTATATTAAATGGTTAGCCTAGATGACTGATTACTATTTTTTTATTTTAGTGGGAAATGACAAATAAGGCATTTCTTAAAAAGAAAAAAAAAAAGTATTTAAAAGATTTTGCAGTAAAATTCTAACCTCCATGGTACTGCCATACTGGGATTAAACTAATTTTGTTTGATACAAGAGTACGTATTTTCTTTAGTTCAACATGCACTGCACATGGGCATGCGAGTATTTCGATTCTCGACGTTACTGGGAACCAAAGTTACTGGAAACTTGCTTTGCCTTTCTAAAAGACAATCTGTTTGAAGCTGCAAGAATTGGCTCTATGCCAGCTGCCCAAGAGATGCTAATGCGCACCAAGAAAGTGATCAGTTTCCAACGTTGGTGCAAAACTTGCTGTTTTGGGGGATCGCTGTATGAAATTCCCTGACTTTTCCAGATTTAGACTAAAATATTAGAATTCCCTGACTTTTTCCGATTTCCAGGTAGCGTGGCAACACTGATGCTAGTACTTTTAAAGCTACTAGTTAAGCACACTACACAACATGAACTGCATTCCATCAGTTTGGTAGCCATTGTATTCCATCATAAAGGGAGTTGATGATACCGCAGTACTGGATACCTTGTTAGCAGCTTCCTAAAATGAATTCTCTAGTGGGGATAGTTTGTACCAACCCACTGTAATGTCTCTTCTGCCAAAAGTGCCATTAATGCGAAATGAAATTGCATCTTATTATGTAAAATTTTTAAGTTACAGTCACCATATATCATCACTATAAAGTATTGATACATCTCTTCATTTGAACTTAAAATGTTTCCCTAAAGACTTAAACAATTACAAACATCGTAGAAACAGTTACTTTTTGCTATACTATAACACTTAAAATATTTTATACCTGCAGTAAACTTTCACCTATATTCTACCTTGCAAACAAGCTCAAAAAAAGTTCAATCATCTTGTGTAATAAACTTTTGTCTTTTAACATGTTTGGTGCCATCTATGAAAATGCTAGTAGTCAGCAAAGTGAGTTCAACTTAACAGCTACAACATATCTCGCTATTGATCGCCTTACTTAATTCCCCGAGTACGAGTATTGTCATAGCAAATGCAGGCTGTATTTACATTTTTGGCATACAGGAAGGGTCTAAATAATACACTTGGCAAACTGAAATGAATCATTTACTTCTCAAAATGTGATACAATAATTAAATGTTTAGAACTCAAATCCATTTATTTATTATTACTCGTCATATATTTGGGAAATTTTATAAAATGGTCTGCTTAAATTCTTATTTAGTGACTTGTGTAAAACTAATGTAAAATAACATATTGCACGTGCAGGAGTTTTGTGTGAATGTGCAGAATGGGGCAAATATTGCTTATCTAGTTCTGACTTATCTTGCAGCTGGCACAAGGAACAAAACTATTATATCATACGCCAACTAAGAATACAATCATGTAATATTATTTACAGCTAAAAGCGATCTGCCATATCTATATTTAAATAATAAAACAACAAAAAAAGCATACAAGTGCAGGTAAGATTTTGGTGCACATGTACAGACTCGTCATTTCAGATTTGGCAGCAAATGTGTTACGCAGAAATGAAGGTAAATTAACTTTATTTAAAAAAATACAAAATATAACTGCATTCTCTATTAATATCTGGGCAGATAAATATTACCAAAAAATTAAGTTATTTATAGATATAGAGTGGCTGTATGTGTGAAATGTCTTGCACAAAAAACTTCAGGTATTTTCTTTCAAGAAATTTATGCACCAAATTAGTTACAACATTTAGTTATTGCGACTACTCATTTATGTAAATAATATATAATATGATGGTTGATAATGCATTATTTAAAAGAGCAACCAACTTAACATACATCTAGTTTAAGCAAGCAAACCAAGTTATACAAATACCTTTTTGTAATTCCTTCAAAACATCTCGTGATTTAAGATTCGTAAACAAGGAGACATCAAACCCGAGTTCTCGAAAGCGGCAATACAAACGAGTGGCATCAGCATCTGTGCCATTACGCACATTTAAACCAGTCTGAGGTTCAAAATTCTAATTTGAAATTAAACAAATTTATATTACAAATATATAAAAAATATACATTTATTTAAAAAATTAAAATAAAACAAATATATGAGTACATGACGCATAATTTTCACACACTTTCAAAAAATACTTCTATCACATATTTTCAATAATTTGATAGGATTTAGAACTTTCTCTCTCTCTCTCTATATATATACATATATTCTCTCTCATCCCAAGATTCCATATTACAGTAACATAGCTAATATAAAGTGAAAGTCCCATATTACTTAAATTGAAATAGCAGTTAAAAATAGAAGGAAACAATGATACTAAATGTTTCTATCAGAATTTAAAACAGAATAGTTTCTTGTAGTTTTTTTCAACACATTTGCTACCAAGGTCTCAGAAAATTGACCACCTCAGCTTAAATGGTTTACGGAACCTATATCTTTTATTTTTTAGATGTTTTACAGTAGAAGTCCAGAAATCCGCAATGCTTGGGTCCAGAGGTTGTGCGGATTTTAGGATTTTTAGGATTACAGGACAGAAAAGCTAAATTATAATATTCAGACTAAAAGCGTAAGATAAATAAGGCACATTAGGTTCATTTACTTAAATTATTACGTACAATAATATACATTATAACATTAAATTATTATATATATATATATTATTATTTATTTATATTAGTGATTACAGTAATATTTTAAAGCATTAAGGACATATACAACAAAGACATGTAAAAAAAGGGATATTAATAAAGAATAAAATATTTCACTTTCTTTTTAAACCAGTTTCAAACATTTTTCTGACAGAGGTTTGTTTTAAAACTTTAGGGTGCTCCAGAGTAAGTTTTTTTTTTTTTTGTAAATTCTACAGGGTCATAATCTCTTGCTCTGTGACACAGCTCTGTTCTAAATATTTTAGGTATTTTTCATTATGTTCCAAACCCTCATCAAAACATATTTTCTCACTCCTATCAAATTCACTACCTGTGTCGGTGTCGGAATCGTTTTCTTGCTGGGCAAGTTCAAAACAGACCCAATGATTTCATCATCGATTATCTGATACGCCAGTGTTGGCTCATTTAAACACATCATCCATACTAAAAACCTCGTCTGGGCTAAGATTTTTTTCTGCCACTAACACAGAATAATTATTATTCAGCAATTATGATGTCATTATCGGATAAATATTTTTTCTGCGGTATTTCATTCTCCATGTTGCGGTTCCTGGAACCTATAAATTCAGTGTTTATATTTTGAGAGGCAATGCGGATTTCAGGTCGGCGGATTTTTGGTATTTGACTGTATTTTCATATTCCTCAGAAGCATTCCATTATGAAATTTAAACAAGCAGTGGCTAGCATAGAATAGCCAACTGATGGGATAATTTATATGAATTTCCAAGCATGTAATGAGGTGAGAGGCTAAACATTAAAAAAATATCTATAATAAAATACAATAGTATGTCAAAATGACTCTAAAATATGGTTATCAACAGCCCTCCCCCCTCTATTCTATTGCTACCTGTATAAAAATATGAAAATGAGACAATGAATTTTTCTAAGCATGAAAGATAAGTCCTTCCTTAAAAAAATAACTTCTTATTTAATCTTATACTAAAAACATTTAATATTTATTTTATTGTTTTATATTTAAACATACTTGTTTGTAGTACAATTTGATTAAAATGGTTATCATTAGCTGATTGAGAACAGATCATGTATTTGTGATGACTTTTAAGTAAGAAAACCAGATGTACCACATTTGTGGCATTAATAGCAAATATTCTACAGTAAAAGCTCAACTACCTGGTATTCAAGTAACCAGAATATTTTAAAGTTTTAAGAACTCTTCTCCTCTCCCAAAAAAGTACACAAATGAGAGACTTGTAAAGCATATAGAGGACACTATCACCAAACAGTGCAAATTAACATCAATAATGGATAAATGTGACTTTAGAACACAATTCTAAGATATTTGACTTGGTTTCAGTCCAGCCTCTACAAGAGGAACAACTACATCTTGCCATTTTTAAGGTACAGATCAGCAACTCTTCATTTCAATGGGCATTTTGAAATCGGATATGCTTTTCAGTGACTTTTATATTGACCATGCCTCTCATTTAAGATATTACCTATAAAGTTAATATTAAACAAACTAAATTGTTACATAATGTTAATTTAGAACAAAAAAGTAATTATAAAATTTTTATTAAGAGCGTAGTTTGAAATTTTGCAAAAACTAAATGTGCATTCTCAAAAAGTCCAGGACATCAAACTACAGTTACATCTAATTTTATTTCTAAACTCTGCCTAATAACCGACATACACTGCACTCTGAGGAGCATTTGTAACAGGCAAATCTAAAATTGTTAAAAACTTTAAGCTTGTTTTTAAGATAAATTTGTAAAAAAGTGTAGGAATGGAATCAAATTACAGAAATTTAAAACAGTTTGTATTTTGCTTAATAATTAATATCCCTTCTGTCTGTAAAGAGTGTGATTCCAAAGCATGATTTATATCAATAAAAGGAAGATTATATTGTTCATTTTAGTGTATTTCAGCTGAAGATCTAATATAAAATCCATGGATATAAAAAGCAAGGTAAATGGAGATTCTTTATGTAAAATCTACAAAAAATTAATTAAACATTCTTTAATGTTACATACCATAGATTGAGACTGCACAAAATTTCCTATTATATGTGTAATAGGCTGTGCATCAGAATAAAAAACTTTAAAAATGGGCTGTGTTTCATTATTTATTATAATGCCACTTCTAACTCATCAGCTCACACCAAACAGCATGCACCTTAATGGGAAAGCATACATTATAATATTATATAAGTTAAGGATCCTGAAGTCAAGAAATGTGGACATTAATGTGTGGAGCATGCGATTTTATTTGAAATAAGACAAACAACGGCAATATAATACAAAAATTATGATCAACATTTTAAGTTTCTTACATTCTGTATCTATTGATTATTTAAATAAAGAAAAATATGCTCTCTTAAAATTCAACAAAAATCATTGGCACAAGTTCCGTGTTATCTCTGCCATTTTTCATGGTTTGATGGGATTTTATAATTGGATTAAGATATTTTAACTTTCGTATTTTTAAAACCTGTGAAATATATTATCGGCTTTTATGGCTGAAATGCATTTTCCCCCTCAAAATATTACATAATTTTAGATGTAGGCATTTGATATTCAAGTTGATAAAAATGAGATAACTCTTTATAGTTTAAGACTGATAACTTCTTATGTGATTAAATTGTTTCTTCTACCTTGAACTGCAGTTTTTATATTCAGAGATCAAGAATTTTCACTTATCCAGCAATTAGTATTTCCCAAGCTTTCTGAAACAGTTGACCTTTTACTGTAATTATACTTCTACTAAATTTGTACATTTACACTTTTTTCAAATTTATATTCTGAGACTTTTTAGATATTGAGAACAACAGAGTATCCATACAATCATGTAACAAACTTACTTTATGATTGAAAATATAACACTTTCCCCTCTTTGGAAAATCCATACAGTAGTCGGGGCTATCAACAAGCCCAGATAAAACTGCTTCTACAGATGGAGGCTTATCTTTTCTGAAAAGTATACAATAAATTAATTAAATAAATAAAAGCCTCGTATGTATACATATTTTAAATACAGAAAGAAAATTTCAAATTATACATTCAAAAGATAAAAAAAAAGAAAAAATTAAATTTTCTGTCTGCAGAAGAAGATAAAAATATACTGCATATTCTTAGTATAGCTCACTCACTATAAATACATGAATAATACCAATTAAAATATGATAAACATATTTTTAGTTATGGATTATCTGAAACTAATCACCGTGATATAGGCTAAGAAGGTGATCTCAGTGTTGGTTGCTTTAGTAAGTTTTTTCGCAGTGTTACTAAGTTAGTTAGTAGTTATGGTATCCCAGTGGTATTTAATCCCTTTTTGTCCCATGCATGCCTTTCACCAATGCTAGACATTCATGCTCTTCCTCCTTTTCAAAACTCAAAAAACATATATCATTTATTTAAATTCATATTATTAAGGTGTTAGATTTTATATATATATATATATATATTCATAAACTAAATATTTAACAGGTAAATAAAAAGCTGCTAGCATTTCCATCCCCCCTCCTGAAACTATGAAATACCTCCACAGAGGGAATTCTTCCCTGGTTGTGAATGCCAGATCCAGTCAATTTCTCTCCTGTGGGATACTATCTATATAAGGAATAGTCAACATGGTGGTCACAAAATGACTTTGGGTTGATCACAGCTGACATGACACGATTTCAACATGCAAACACCGCTTAGTCATGACTAACAAAAGCAAATGTCCATGACTTCTTCAGCATCATAGCTGATGTACAGCTTCAACAAAACTTGAATCACTTTCTATATATATCCGATCACCTACAAAAACACCAAAACTGTAACTATAACATTGAAAAATACGTTGCAGAAATTAAAAAGATGATTGAAGACTTCGAAGTTAGATTTCATAATTTTGAAAAAGTTACGAGTTATTGTGCAGTATCTTTTCCTGTTAAAAAGGGTTGAAATATACAACATATTGCCACAAAAATTTCTGACAATTTTAATACTGGAGGAGGCATTAAAAAATTAAATTATAACTCTACAAACTGACCAAACTTCAAAGGCAGGAAACTCAAGGAAGACTTTTGGAAATACAAGAAAAGTATCCAAATATCACTTAATATAATGAATATATCTACCCTTTTTGGGGGGGGATCTACATATTTATGTGAATTAAATTCTTTATATTTGAAGTTCACAAAAATTAAGCATTGTTGTCTACTAGCTGATTCCCATTCTAAAAATTGATTATCATTATCTTTGTCTGAATGCACACCAATATCATGAACACTTGGTCGAAGACACAGAGATGCAGATTTCTCATCAATGTTAAGAACATCATAAAATTCAATCTGTACTTTTCTGTGACTACTTTTCAATTAATCAATATTATTAATAAAATACCATGTTGGTTTTATACCTCCTTCCTCACTGTCACCTTTAGTGTACAAAATGCAGGTTTGAATGTTTTTAAATGTGAAGATATGTGCAATAATGTGTTTAATGTGAAGTGTAAGACCAAATGTAAATAAGAAAAAAACTTAATGTAAGTTTTCCAAAACACGCCACTTTTTTCTTCATTAACAAATTTTAAAAAAACTTCTGTCTATAATTTTGAAAAACTGTTTTCATGAAAGAAAATGGATTTAATATACGTGTCAATGTCAAAATCCCATTCAACTACACAAATACTGAATTTCATAATCTCATACAAGAAGTATCTTAGAGATTAAGAATTCGTTGTGCAAAACACCATGACTTAAGCCCATCAACAAAAACAAAAACTAAAATTCAGGCTACATAGGCATATAGCTAATACTTACATTGCCAAAATTTTCAAAAGGCTAACAATGAATAAGCCAATATCATCACTAAGTAACTGCATCACAATCATCTTAGACCCATCTAATAGAACAAAAAACAGTAAAAAAATGTATGTTGGTAAAGTCAAATTACAGTATTTTAACAAGGCCTACCACTTTGACCACACAACAGACTGAAATCATCAATGATCTCGATCATCACTGATTAACACTCATGTTCATCTGCAATTTTTTAGCTTCGTAAGTTGGGATAGAAGTTTCACCCTCCCATGGTTCCATGTCATACAAATCACTCACTGTTGCATTGCTAAAAATCTCACAGATGGAATGAATGAATCATTGGACATCAGACAGTAAGTTTTTTTGTCTCTCTGCTTGATGAACAAACAAGAAGTCAGTGTGACCAACTTCTGAATATATATGATCAACTTTTTACTAAGCCTCCTTAAACTTGTTTGATGCCTTTATTTTCTTAGCAGTAACAAGTACACTTGTCTACTGTGAACTCTACTACTAAACTTTTTACTACTAAACTTCTACTACTAAACTCTACTACTACTACTGTGTCTACTACTAAACTTTTTATACGATCATACCATGTACTGATGATGTTTGAGCGATACTTTTAAAGTTCAAGGGTGCATTCAATAATAGCACTATAGTGCATCTATTATATATAATTTAGATCAATATAGTATATTTGAGTCAGAAATGCCAGCTTAAATGTTTGTGGTTTTACAGGACAGCTCTCAAATCATTTTTTATTCTGTTAAATGCATCTGCACACTCACAGAGACTGCCCCTTCTAGTGATTTAATCAATGCAAAATGATGGACAGGGATATAACACTCGTGTTCATCTTTGCTGCAAACTCTCGAAAGATGCGTTGGCGATTTTCCTTCATCATTGTGTCTACTGCTCTACACTTCCACTGTAATCATAGCCTCCATATAAGACACTCTTGAGCAGCCTTCCAGGTACTCTTTTCCACTGCAAAACTCTGCATATTATTTAAAGACTGCATTGTGTTTCAAACAACATCTTCATAAACTCTCTGTATATCTCAAAGACTGAGACCGGCAACACAGAAGGACCACCAAGTAGGAGAAAGGTGAGAACACTGTACACTGTGTGGTGGCTTCCTTGCTGAGCCGGTTCCTGAGGCAGAGCTCTGTGTGCCCCATAATGGAATGAGCAATACCTGTAAATCCATAGGGGACATTCTGGTGCTCCGGCACTTGTCCCTATCCTTGTATGTGTCAAAAACTTGCACTGATTGTCTTTCTTACATAGAAACTGAATTACAATCTCTTGGGCATAGTTGAATGCATCCATCACACAGTGATGGCAGAAAAGCATTCTTTATTTCGAAACAGAACCTTATATCAACTGATTACATGGCTTGCTCCTACATCAGTTTGAATATATATTCTGCTGCCATTTACTATTCCTTGCACTAAACATTCAGGCAGCACATGTGCAATTTATCTTCATTTAAATTATTCTTATACACACCCATTTAAATTGATTTGACCCATTTTGATTTCATTTTGCTGAGTATGTGTGTGAGGGTGGGGAGGGAGTAACGAAATTAAGACTGAATGTGTTTACTCAGCTTATCTGCAACTGTAACATTTTCTAAACTTTCTGTTTTATGATATTGTTGGCTTTTTATCCACAGAATACTTTAAAAATGGAAAAACTCACTTTCATTCAATGGCTTGTTTGTTAGTATGACAGCTCATTATATCAATGTTTAATTAAAGTCTTATTTAATAATTTCAAAAACTGGGTTGAATCTTATACAGGAAAGCTTATTTCAAATATGATTTTAATAAAACAGCTAAGCATGTTTGCCTAACTTATAATAATGCAATTTCTAGTACCATTTCTTATGAAACAATTTCTCCGAGTTCAAACACATAAAAACTAAAATTAAATCCCTCATCATATTACAAAAAAAGAAGTATGAATTTAATTTTAGGTGTTATTATAAGTCCTTCTCCTCTTATACTGTGTAACAGTTCCCTTATGGGAAGGTGTCCTATTAAAAGTTAAAAGTTTGACTATGTTAAAAGTATGATTAAGCTTTTTTATCAATCACTGCAACATATGCTTTATTTTTTAAAATTGCATTACAAAAAGCCATTAACCTAATGTTATGCATACAAGGCCATCTTCAGATTAATTCATAATGTTACACAGCTCAATAATCTTACATTTCATTTAACCTCAAACTTTTTAAGGTACTTTCTAATTATTCATATCTCCAACTCAAAAGTCACAAAAAAGGTACTCATATGGGAAAGCAGTACGTTGCCAAAATAGTCATATGGCAACCCACAGTGTCACCAAAAAGTATTTATGTGGCAACTCAGGTAGTATGCACATAACTTATTTCTATTTTGGACAGTGCATAATGCTGAAGTCTGAGCAATTCTCTGATGTTTTTTAAGCAAAATCAAATCACTGTGTACATTGGGAGAACAACCAAGAAAGAGAAAAAAAAAAGGATTTTATTATGAATGTTTCTTGCTTTTCAGTTTACTAATTAACTGCTCTTGTATAGAATTCTTAGTGCACCATGATTTTGAAAATGGCTGTTGCCTTTCAAGCATTAGCTTGGAGAAAAATTAGCTAGTAATGAGTTCATGACTCTCTGTCAGTGGAATGTGGGGTAAGTATAGTTTTTAATTTAGTTGATATTTATGTATTACCTATCAATTGAAACACTTACATGGAATCAAATTTTTGCACAACAGAACAGCAACAAGAAATTCTTAACAGCAGATAAGAAAGATTCCATGTAGTATATAATAAGAGTTTAAAAGTGCTGAAACTTACAAAACACAAATTATTCAAGATACATATTGCAACAACATATATGGTTAAAATATACGTTGGAATGATCAAAGAAAGAATTTGTTCATACTTCACTTGAATTTATCTTAGTACTTAATTATATATATAATTTATTTATACAGAAAATTAGAGTTTTTGCAAATCCACATCACTAACATATACAATGACAGGTACAAAATCACAAACCACCTACACGTCTGATGTTAAATTCTGAGTCTACACTGAAATTGTTAGGATAATATGTTAACTATCAGTTAGTTTTTAAAACACTTATCAAAGAATTACAATTATATGTAATAAATACTTGCCAATTTCTAAGTTGATTGACAAATATGCAGTAACACTATGAAAAACAGTTGACATATTTATTAGGTTATCAGTATGAAAACACTGATTTAAAAAATTATCAGTCAAAGGAATTATAGCCACAAAAAATTGACACTTATCATTTTTATCAGATTGCTTTTACGTACTTTCAACATAAATACAGTATTATGTATTAGCAAGTAAGACATTTCACTTAAGAAGCTTGCTAGAAAGGCATTTGATTTTACCTGAAATGTCCAGTAACATACCCGAATATTCCTTTAGCATCAATATTATCACCCAGGCCACCTTCATCCATAGCTTCTGCTACAAAGATAAAAAAAAAAAAGGTTAAGATTCTGATTTGTTTCTTTTATAAAATACTTCAACACTTCAAATGTCCTCAGAAGTAATTTTTATGATTTATGCATTTACTACTTTAGAACCTCAAACAAATCTCACAAAATATTTACTAAAAGGAACTCATTGCTGACTACAGTAGTTCACTGTTAAGAATTTAAGATAAGGAAAAATTACAAGTCATATCACAAATAAATAATATTTGAAGTAGCTATAACATAATTCAGGAAGATTTCAAAAATTTTCATAATTCTATATCCTTTTCTTTGGTGGTGTAATAAATTTCAACTGCTCTAACAATAAGAAATTGTTTCAACAAACAAACAAATGTTCTCAGTGGTCTCTGTTCCATCTACAGTATAAAATACACAATATAAAATATCAAATGATAAAAATCAGTGGTCAAATGTGACACTATCATCAACTCAGGTTTACTGGTTTTTATGGCACAGCCACTATGAAATGTAAAAAGCTTTGACAAATATCAATGTCAATCATTTATTAAATTTTGCTTTAGGTAAAAGCTCCCCATTATTTCCAAATTTGGCCCAAATGTGGTTTAGGGCACTGCTTGGCGGCGATTGTTTTTGAATGAGCAATAAATGCGCCAACATGGGTAACTCCGTATATCCGTGAAGATGGCTGACTGGGTATTTTGAAGCTACGGAAACATGTAGTTTTCGCGCATGCGTGTTTCCTATTTTATAGAGAACGGTTTTATTGGTAATGTGAGATGACATAGCGGTTTATTCGAAATTCTGACGTGTTAATTTAAGTAGTTATTTCAGTTGTCGTTGTATTTTGTGTGTTGAGTGTTGGCTATTTTCGTTCCGTATATTTCGCGAAATACCAAGCCGCTATGGATTTAGCTGTGATGCTGAGAGAGGTGAGTGAATGTCATGTACATTTATTACTTTATTGGAAGTGCAAGTTGCTTAATTTTTATATTTTGTTGCCTTTTATTGAAATAATTTGTATCAGCTGAAGAACAGAACGCTGGTATCGTTTGCAATTTATTTTATTTTGTTGATTTGTGCACATTGCCTACATTGTGCAATTCGCTGATGTTTTTTTTAAGTTAAAACGGAACGCTGTGCACATGGCATTTTCTTGTAATTTATTTTCGTTAATTTAGCTTATTTTGTTCATTTGTGTACGTTGCGTATATTGTGCAATTCGCTGAAGTTTTTTTTAAGTGTAAAAGGAACGCTGTGCACATGGCATTTTCTTGTAATTTATTTAGTTATTCTAGCTTATTTTGTTTATTTGTGTGCATTGCCTACATTGTGCAATTCTCAGATTTTTTTTTAAGTTAAAACGGAACGGTGTGTACATGGTATCGTTTGTAATTTTAATGCCCTTTTAAAAAAAATTCCTTCTTTCTGGGATGCCATTTTGGTTACGTTTTCGCGGAGCGTGTTGGGAAGGTTATGTAACGCATAAAATGTGTAAGTATTACAACATAAAATGTAAATAATTAATTTAAAGGTAACTGACGAATATTTTAATGATCGTAATGTTCGTTTTGCATATTATTTTATTATATTTTTGTGGCAATAGTTTCCATACTAATTTATGGTTTAGAATTGTATGTGTTTGTTTACAATAGGTTTTCGCGGAGCGTGTCGGGAAGGTTGCAATGAATTGCAAAGACGTTTCGCAGAAACGCGCCGAATTGGCGATTTTCAAAAAATCGCCAAGCAGTGCCGTAAACCGCATTTTCACCCCAAATTTTTGTAAATAGCTGAAATTAGACAACCTTGTTTAATTCAAGGTTGATAAATATATAACTGACTAATGTATAAATAATGCACTAATTGTTGAATGTGACAGTAGCTTGAAATTAGCTACATGAAGACTGTTTCAGACAGATAATAACAATACCATATGAAGGAAATTTTTTAAAAATTTAAAAGAGATTGCATGGTTTTGAAAAACAGAGAATAAATGTATTTGATTAATCAAATAACACACAAATGGCTTACGAAAGCAATGACTAAATTTATTACGAATGAAATGTGAATGATTATGAGGAACACTTTTATTTGGTTATCATGGAAGGAATACGGTTGTTTAACATCTTTTAGATGACATGAAAACATTTAAATTTACTTATTATGAATTTTATAAACCTCCTTATTTAGTTGTTTTAAAAAGCAATCAGTATGTATATACTGTACAATACCTGTACCTCCGAATCAGCAACAAAAAGAATTTTTTCCTCGAAGTGTACAAATGGAGAATATAATAAAGAAGTTGCGCCATAAAAGTAAGATATGATTAAATAAGATTTTTCTCCTGACTGAGATTTCTGCATAACCCTTTCAAACACCTGCTGGCTAGGGAGTTACACCTTGATCAATAACAATACATTCATTAACGTTAGCCATGAACATGTTTTTGGCCTTTCAGTGGTTGTGGTGGGGAAGAGGGGCATTTTTCTACCTGACCTAAATCATACATGAAGCCTCCGATGTATTTAGTGGGTGTTGCTCTTATTCGTTTCCTCTACTCGGCATAATGGTGAAGAAGGAAGGAAGAATTAAGCTCTCAGGAACTTAAGTTCAATTAACATAAGAAATCTGCTCTTCCTTAACTTTTTGATTTGAAGCAGCTTATTATTGTGTTCTGTTTATGATTATTAATCTTATCAAAATTACAGTTTTACTAAGTTCTAACATTTCTGTTTCAC
>KK122506.1:62112-80731 GCA_000611955.2 Stegodyphus mimosarum
CCGAAATTGTACATTCATCAATAAGCCAATGGGCATCAGAATTTTGTGCACACTAAAATGTAGATTACACAGAGAAATAAGTAAGTTTTTTCAAAACTGATGCAGCAGTAAGTTCATCCAAGAATTCTAGAATTGTTTTAATATAAAACCTGATGTGCGAGGCACTGCAAGATCATGAAATGGGTCTGCAGATATTTTTTTTAATGTTTGTTATAATACCAAATTTCATAATGATAATGAAAGCCATGAATTCAAGGTTTTTGCATATCACAAGTGAAATAATAAGGAAATGTGAAATTATTGTGAGTAATAACAAGAAAGTTTAATACTTGTTTCATATAATGAAAAGGACAATCAGAAGATTTTTCTTATGGACAATAAGAATTTGTATTAATTGTTCCTCTAGAATAAAAAAGATTTGCTTTTGTTTATAAAAAAAAGTTGCTGATAATAAAAATTTCCTACTGATAGGATATGAGAAGATATGCTAAATGAAGATTACATAACTGAAGTCGCACATTGCGATGACAATGCCTCAATCACCAATCAATTGACGGAATAGCAAATGTCTGTAGTATGGTTTTAAATCCAGAAAATATTGGCATTTGGCTTTGAGGCAAATTTCAATTTCACACAATATTGATTAAAAAAAAAATTCTTCATGCAAAATACATTTTTTAAAAGACATTATATTTATTTTGTAAGCCTAATAACTCTACAAGTGGCACCTGAACTAAAAAATGTTACATGATGATTCACTACTATAATCTGCCAATTAGGTCCCATCCTCCCCAGTCATCATTTAAGTGAAAGAGAAAGTACAGTATTTTCTCCCTTCTTTATTTTAACCACTTGCCTTTGTTGCGTAATTGAAAGCAAGTTTGGCTAGCAGTCAGGAGGTCCAGAGTTTAAATTCAGGTAAGAGCATTGCTAATTTTTCACATTTTCTGCTTTGAACTAATCCTAATGACTTTACAGATATTTTTATACTACCTAGCACAACTTTTCCTCTCTTGCTTGCTTTTAAACTTTTTTTTTTTCACATTTTGCCTCATTAAAAGAAAACAATATTCAGGAATCTGATCATTTTTTAAGTTGAAAAAAATTGCTATCATGGTAATAATAAATCAGACTAAATTACATAATCTTTCGCACTTAATTCATAAAAATTACCGGTATTTTTCTATTAGATGGGCACAAAAAAAAAAAAAAAAAAAACAAAAAAAAAAAAAAAAAAAAAAAAACTGCAAATGATTAGCATAAAAACTCTCTAGCATAGAAACCCCAAGAGAATATTATGTTACAGTATTGTTAATATTTTAGCACAGCACATATTTTAAACTGATAAGCAAAATCAGAACTTTAAAGCATTTTTGGTACTGTTCTGTTGTCAGAACAAGATTCAGAAATGAATTAATATATATGCCTGTGCATATATATGTATATGTATAGTCTCGCTAATTGCTGCTTAATTTTTCCGAACTTATAATATTTTTATAAGTTCTTCTTTTTGTCTCTGTAATTTTTCTCAAGTCATGTTAACTTCCTTTTTATTTTTCCTTAACATCTTTCATGTATTTTTTCCTATTTCTGCTCCCTTTTATTAACTATGATGTGGAGGTAGAGGGTTCTTTACAATAGGCACTCTGTAATAATTAATCCTTGGATATGTACACACAGACATACATATACTTACATATAAACACGCATACATGAACACATACATTCATATATACATGCATACATATACACATTTCTGGATCTGGTCCTGATAACAGAACAGTACTGCATTTTCTTTTACAAAAGCTATAAAATTTTAATACAATATGTTATAGGAAGCATAAAATCACCACACTGTTGTCGATGCCAAAAATAATTATGAAACTATCTAAGAATACTATTTTAATTTAAATGAAACTGTACAACATAACTGCTATTAAATGGGCACATCTGTAGATGTAATGCTTTTCTAATTATATTTTTGCTACCGATTCGTATGGTCCTGATAATTTAATTATATTCACATTCTAATCATTAACAAATGTTGATGTAAAATTCAAGAAGAAATAAATATATACTATGCAATAAAAATAAAAATTAAAAGTTTTTTTTTTTTTTTTTAAATTTTTGGGGCCAAAATTAAAGGCAACATAAGTTAAACAATATATTTTTACACATCTCAGATGATTAATAAATAACACATAATCTCTCTTCTATTAATAGCTATAGAAAAACAGTTAACCAAAGAAATATGTCAAATAAAATCAATGAAAAAGCACATGGTACCATTAAAAATAATAATTTACAGCATATTAAAAATTTCTGGCCTTTTAAATAAAAAATAGTTTTTCTTCATTTGGATAGATAAATTTAAATAATTTAAAACTAATTTTGAGATCCTTTCTGACACATGACACTAGTATTGCTTAACCTAGAATAAAATAAGATCACCATAATATATGTACATTTTAATTACAAAAAGACTGCAATTTACAAATACACCCATTTCAACCTACATTTCTAATGCACATATTTTATATGAAATTCACAAAATTATCTAATTGCAGACATTGATTCAAAAATTGTAAAATTAGTAATAATTTAAACAACATAAGGAGAAATTTTTATGAAAACATATTCTACGAAAAAATATTTCCACTCACCAAAAATAATATAAAATTAAAGAGAACGAAAAAGGCACATAATATGCATTGATAGAGTATTATTTTATGCACAATCACCATACCTTAGCGTCATAAGATACATATCATCAAAAGATAAGTGATTTTTTCATTATCGCGTTGGATGTGCTTTCAAGAGATAAGAATCTAATTCTGAACAAAACAATAACATTGCTAAAAAAGTTAAAAATATGTCTCACGATAAATAACTGAATAACTTTTAGTACATTGTTGAGTTTATTAATCCGAAGCATGCACAAATATAACATAAACCACGTACCCATTATGCTTCACGTTAGCAACTGGCGCCTTTTAAATTAAATCAGAAATTCACCATGGAGTTACAAGTCAAAGTTGCAAAATATAAATATCGTGTCACTTTTTCAAATCTGAAAAAACAAAAACATTGAGTAACAACAAAATGTAACTTTAAATTTATTTGAATTTCTATCGAGTTTAAGTTGAGTAACATGGTTTCTTCATTGTACTTTTTAAAAATAAGAATATAGCTTTAATATTTTATTTCAATATTGCTAAAGCCAAGAAATTAATTTAAAATTTAACTTTTAAAATTGATTATATACTGGAAGTATAATTTTAAATCACGAATAAATGAAGTGATTAATTTCAATTTTCTTCTCTAATACTCATTCATACATGATTAACAGAGCTAAATTTAGATACGTTCAATAAGAAATGAGATACGACGATCTTCTCGATTTCCACAAAGATATATATATATATACATATTACAAAAGCTATTTAATATCTCCAGTATAGTTTGTTACTTCAAAATAGCCACTGCAAGGTCATAGAGATTCTCCCTACCGTAATGTGTATCGTCGTCATGGCACAGAGGGAATAGTAAATTGGAGGATTCTAACTTTTTTTCTCTGTACTTGTTGCCATAGTTATTTGAATATCCATAAGGTCTAAAAAAATCTACCACTCCTAAATTCTGTTGTTTAGTGCTTCTGTAGCTCAGCTGGTATAGTGATTATTACCGTTGACTGTCGTACCAATGTGCCGAGCAATATGGGTGTTTGCCAGCGTATACTCTTGGTGCGGCAGGAGGCACTCAAAATACGAGGCGACCGAAAGTCTTCTCCAGAAAGTGGTAGATGAAGAGGAGTGGTAGATCGTCGTCCCCTTCGGGGTAGTTCTCCTTTAAAATTCGGACGAAAGTGTACAGTTAGTGCGATGAGATTACACTTGCACAACAAATGGTGAATTTCTGGTGTCCTGCCCACTTCTACGTTTACCAGTCTAATGCCCCACTATTCTGAAAATTCTGCTAATCCTAAACTTTTCTGCTCGTTACACTTCTGAATTCTAAAAATTTGAACTTCCATAAATTCTGTTCCTCGGTACGTATGCGTCAGTTCACCGGCTTCGGGGCTGCCCCTTTTCATGGTTTGGGGGTAACCTGTCTTTGATGTGCCTATTCTAAATTAATAGACTATAGTATTGGGCATAGCTTACTTTGAGCCACAGTTCACTGGAGCCAAGGCCAATAGTTGTTCTTGCTAGAGCACGGTCCCGATGATTCTCAAGTTTTGAAAAAAAAAAAAAAAAAAAAATCATAAAAAAAAAAAAGAATCATAATTCTAGCCAGAGCACCATAGCCCGAAATAAGAAGGCTCCGGCATTTTTTTACGGAACTGAACCACAATTTCTGCAGAAAATCTTTTCATCTCGAAAATTTTATTTTAATAACAAAATAAAATTAAAAATCATTTCTAATTTCTGAATGCATGCATGTCTTTAGCTAGGAAACAAATCCTCAGACAAAGGTTGAGGTCTTTAAAGGAAAAAAAGTCCGCCTCCGCATGTCAAAGGACTATTCTCTAGAAAGTGCAGTCAATTTATCATAGAGCGTAAATTTTTAGTTCCAAGGCTAGTGGCTTTCCGCGGAAAGAGCACCTGCAGAAATTTTGAAACGGTCTAACTAAATATGGAGGACGAAAATTGTCACTTGTTACTTTTTTCTTAACTAAGCCTCTGATTCGGAAGAAATTCGCTTCCCACTCCACATTCTGGTTGATTAAGTGACATGAGATCGTGGGCAGAAAGTATAGGACTCTTCTGTCTTTGTTTTCGTACCTTTAAATCTTTCATTAATTAGCACTCTTTCATTTCTCATCAATGACGCTTTAACCGTTTAAATTTTTTCATTTGCATGCTGGAAAAAGAATGATCCTTTTTCGTATTATTTTACCCTTGAAGTAACATATTACACTGTATGTTCAGAATGTAAATTCAATCAGGTCCCGGTTCAGCTACTTCTTAATTTTTGAATGAAACTTTGATCCCAACCGGAGCCCCAAATCAAACGTGGTTCGGAATTTTATTTTGCTATTTAGCTATTTACCCTTCATTTAATACTTGAAATTCCCTTCATTTAATACTTTTCTCTGAATTTTAATTTTAGCTATTTATTAATTACAATTATTAATTATGTTATTACCTTAATTATCAATTATTTTTACACTTTTACTAGTTATTTTCTTCTCATCTTTAAAGACAGGGACATTTTTGCATAGGGCTCCGACCAGGGCCTAATTAAATCCTTTAGAGGCATTTTCTTCATTCTCTCTCTCGGTTTCAGTTTAGCTGCACTATGCATTTCATCGTGAAACCAGCAATAGGAATTTTTTTGGTTCTCCCTTTCCTGAATACCTAAGGAACTTTTTGTGGTGTCCCTTTTCTTTGATTCCCTAAGCACGTGCTTATATTACTTAATAGTTAATCAAGCCCTGGCTCCGGCACTTCTAATTTTAGAAATTAAGCTCTGGTGTTAGGCAAGAGTTACTTCATATCTGTATTGGAAGAACTTTTCAGGGACGAAGACAATGAAAGGCAAAACTGAACGGAAACTCGTTTTTGAGACCAACCCTATTTACTCTTTTTATCAGCCACCTGCCGGAATCCATGGATAATGACACTTCCAAAAATGATGATAACATTTTTGTCTTGGAGAGGTCAATATAAACAGAAAACGCTCTCAGTTTGCTTCACCAGTGACGCTGATGGAAAAAAAATTTGAATACAAATTGTATGCAGTCCTTTTAGAAAATTTAAATACATTATAAGGTATTTCTTCAGCCTTCTTCGCATGCCTTCGTTGTGTAGTGGTCAGCATGCTGGGCGTGGTTCGAGTCCCGGCGAAGGCGTTGCTCATTTTTCACATCTCCTGTTTCCAAAATACCTAATAGCTCTACAACATAAATAAAGTGAAGAACACTCAGAATGTCAATACTTATGGCAAGTTTCCTTCCGGTAACTGGAATAGTTAACAAGAGTGCAGCAGTTATTCTAAAGCTCTCAGTCAAGAGTATTAAGATCGCGGGCCACCTGCAGACCATGTGTCTCTTATTAATGAAATATGAGTAAAAGAATTAGTGCACTGATTTTGAAAATGGAAGCTGACTAGATGGAATTTTTGCGTATAATAATGTTGTTTATTTAAAAGAACTGATAGTAGCAATGCGATCAAATCAGAAAACCGAGCCGGACTCAACCTAGCATCATGAGTGTACTTTTAGTTGGGTGGATTAGTACTGGATCTAAACTTAGATTGGAATAGAGTATGAGTTCTGGGTTCTACTCAGCCTGTCGGAACCATGAACAATATTCCTTTCAGCAAATGGCGCCACCATCAATTCATCGTTAATGTTTGACAGCAAAACATCATAACCTGATGACCACTTAGATCTACAAGGGCCAAGCCTAGAACTTGAAATTTTCTCGGATTTCCGAATCTTACTATATTTACCATAATAATCACGTTCTAGTGCCGTCTTAACAGCATTAGCGGCTCCTGGGTAAACCAGGTTGCTGGAGTTCCTAATACGAGAGCCACTTACAGAAAAATAATGCAAATAAGCGTGGAGCCTGAATGCTCGTGGGACCTTTCGGCAAGCAGGCCCATGCTTTAAGATAGCTTTGCCCTGTCCTTGACTTAATAAATGCTCAGAAAACAGACAGAATGAAAGCCCCAAAACGAGCAGAGTGCCTAGAACCTAAAGCCGTGCCTAGATATTTTTTCATCGGAGGCGCATGTATATGTAAATATGAATTAGATACCGCTGTAATTTTTCAAATTAACTGTATCTGTACACTCTTTATAGTCATTAAAAGTAACTATTTTAAATAACGCTTACAATATTTTTAGTCGTAAAATATATTCAGAAATTGTGTAGGAACTGGAAAACTGATGTAAGTTGTGATTTATAATTTTCACATCATGAACATTAAAAAAGTAGCCTGATAAATAGCAAATAGCTGTGAAATAGCATATAATTTAGGTTTCCCCCCTTACCCCGTGCTTTTGTGATGTAATAGGAAAGTACGTTCGGCTGACAATTGGAAAGGTCCGGAGTTCGAGGCCTTGCGAAGCCATAGCTCATGTCATGTTTCATTCTTCAAAATAGAGTGCTTAAAGGACGGAAATAATGATGCCCGAACTAATGGCACTCGAACTAAAAGGTGATAAACAATAAGTCACCTCTAGAACTAGACTAAACATTAAGCAAAATAAGCACGTGCTTAGGACATCAAGAAAAGGAGGCACCACAAAAATGTACTTAGGACTAAAGGAAAGAGGGCACCATAAAAATTTCCAACTGGCGGTTTTACCGTGAATGAAAGTTGCAGTTAAGGAACGAGAAACAAAATAAGAATGAGAAAAATTATGCAAGTGTATGTGGGGCTGCAAAATCTTTCACTTTAATTCAATTAAACTGCATTCGTGAATTATCTTTAAAAGATCTAAATTTGCATAGCTGCCTCAAATTCAGAATTATTGTAATTTTAAAATTTAAGTACAAACTGATAATTCCTCTGCTATGCCTGTTTGCTTGTTTAATTCACATAGAGAAGTTCAAAGTTAACATGGTCAGAACTTGATTCAGAAAGCAATCTGAGCAATGTGCTTTCTCTGAAACTTTTGGGAAGAACTTGAAAGTTATTATTCTAGTGTCATCATCGGACCATCCCTGTTTCTATAATTCAATTGCTATAATTCTCTGAACTTCTTAGCTATTTGATAAATGTAGCTAATCGGAATCTTGCAGTTCAAATTCTATCGCAGATTTTAATACGAACTATACTTTCGTTATATAAATTTTGCAGACATTTTCTAACCCAATTAATTTATTAAGGCTTCAAAATCCAAAACAATTCGGAGCTTATTTTAATAATCGTGGGTAGATGGTAATACTAATGAAAAATGAAATGATTTTTTATGTTGGAATTATTTGGCTTTTCTAAAATTACCCACATATGTTTCCATCACTGTTTGGAATTCTTTTAAACACACTGATACTTCTACAATATAAACATAATTTTAAAATTAACTAGATTTAATTCAGCTTTTATCTTTACTTTCACCCTGGATTATCGATTAAGTTAGGATGCTTCAATGTGTTAAATTTCACGAATAGAGTAGGAGTTTGCTATTGATTTTTATTTTCACCAATGAACTAATTTGCCACCACTGGCCTAACTGTTTTCGATATTTTAATTTCGTTTTATTATTATTATTATTATTTTTATTTAAATCTCAAATCAACAGTTCATCGCATTCATTTCATTGATCTCTCTGTTTTCACGCTTCAGTCTTTTCGAAAGTGTATTTTTTAAAATTTCTTTAGTTAGAAACATGTCTTTTAAATATATTTTTATATCGATCATCTTGTGAATCAACGAATAAAATTATGCTTTTTAAAACCTGTTAAGACAAAATTAGTCTTATTTGAACTAGACAGAACACTTTGCATTAAATCTTCCATAAAATATACAAAATTTTAAACCTCTTTTTCCATTTCTTTAAAATTAAAAAAATTCATTTTACTGTTTTGATAAAAATAACGGAATAACTTAAAAATAAATCAATAAAATAAAAGTAGGAATTAAAAAAAAGTCTGAAATGTTTCAGATTTTAATGGTCGTCCAAAAGAGTTTGTTAAGGTTTTTTACGCTCTTGCTGAGCTCGCAGTCTACTAACCTGCTGTTACGCTCCCTCCCACTAACCCATTTTTTTTTGTCCTTTTAGTTTAAGCTTATTTGTTTTCCTTACTTACTCCATATACAATTTAGAAGCAAAACTACAAAAATTTTAAAAGTAGTTTAGCAGCATATGTTTAGAGTTCGCGCTGCAGCATCAAGTGTTGGCATACATTTTTCTGTTTTTTTAGTCCAAAGGGATGTAGTCCCGAAGGACTATTACTTTCGTTTGGGCGTTTTGCGTCGTTTCACAAAAATGTCCGATTCACTTTTCAATTTAGTGCTAATGTTTCTTTGTTGGTAATTGAAGTTGCATTGGGTTGGCTATTGGGCTGGAATTGTACTGTGTTGGTTATTGGGTCTGTACTGGATGGATTAATGGAATTGTATTGGGTTGACTATTGGAATTATATTGGGTTGGTTTTTGTGTTCGTATTGGGTTTAGTTTAATGTTTGTTTCGTTCGGCAAGTTATTATATTATTAAGCAAGATCCCTTTGGACGTAATCTAAAATCTGAATCCTTTCAGATGTTTTTTTTTATTATTTCCTCAGTTCATCATATTAATGTCCAGTTTTCTTACTAAGAGGGCTTTACAAGACTTTTTTTGTTTGTTTGTTTGTCTTTTCATTTTTAACTTTTCGTATGTTTATTTTATTTATTAAATATGACTTTCTTGGCGCTTACGTACAGCTAGAAGAGCAGTGCTCGAGAAAACTAGGCAACCCGATGCTGGGACGAAAAAGATTTTCAGATGGTATTCGATAGTTCTACTATGGATATGCCGGCGCCAGAGCAACACCTCCTGTAGGAGGTGCTAGCCAGAGCCGATGAACTCTGTTGCCGCATCGGATGATAGAATTTAGGTGTGGCAGAGACTACATTAGGCTGGTAAAAAGCCGCATTCCGGCCTTGGACATTCTTGACACTGATAATTCCATTTGTAAATATGATATAACATTTCTTTTGTTATTTTTTTCATACCAATAAAGGTAACTGGTTAAGATGAAGACGTGGCAAAATTATATTTTGAGAACTGTAAAAGTGAGCAAAGAAATATAATTTCCTGGAAAAAGGTGTGCATTTTTGGCTGCAAGAAAATACCATTTTTTTTAATCTAACTTTTTTAATGGCGATTCCCCCCCTTTCAAAGCATGTATAATATGTGCGAGCAACTTTCCTCTCGCATGGACCAAAAAGCAGACGAAGAACAAAACTTTCAGAAAAGTGTCTTAAAACTTGCCTTTCGCAGTTTGCTACCAAATGTCTATTATTCCAGATATAAGTACAGTTATATTACAAAATAGTCTAAATGCTCACATTAAAAATGTAATTATAAGTAAATATGGAATTTTTCAGATATGTCTATTTCTAATAAAATGACAACATCCAGTTAGAACTCATTTTTTTAGTCCAAATTGGCTTTGTCCCTGAAGTACTATTGTTTTCGTTTCGGCATTTTGCGTCGGAAACATTAAATGTCGGTTCACTTTTCAAACTGTTGCCACCAAATATTGCAGCCCTGTATTATATTTAAAGAAATTTAATAATGAAGAATGTGCATAAATGTATGCAAGTTTCTCACATTGTGATAAAATGACGGTACCTAGAGCCATCGAATTCTGAATGACGTAATCCTACTGTAAATATAGGCATCTGAAAACCCAAATTTGGAATTCGTTTTATTATCGATTTCATATCTTGTAAAACTTTAAACGAATTTTGGATTAACAATTTCAAGTATTTCAAAATGAGCAATGGCAACGTTGTACAGAAAAAATATTTTTATCTTCAACGCTCGAGACTGTGTATCGGAAATTCTAAAGATATGCTCAATTTAAAATTATTTTGTGATATTGCTCTTGAACTGAATTTTATGTTTTAGGTGGCGAAGAACTTGATATTTAATAAATAAAGGTAACACACAAAACGTTAAAAATCTCCCCTTTAGACGTAATGTAAAATCTGAAAGCTTTCAGAGTTTTTTTTTTTTTTCCTTTAGTGCTGAAATTTCTTCTTGTTTAGCGGTCAAATAATCATCACAAAATTTTCGTCTTTACGTCATTAGACCGAGAAGGGAGAGGGGAAAAACTTGCAAATGAATATTTTTGGAAACTACAGAATTTAGACAATTTTAAAGATGTTGTTCGATTCTTCAGTAATAGCGCAGTTGATAAAAATAATAGATTTTAAGTTCTTCATTGTTTGAAGCTCCATGATTTTAAGTTGAAGTCGGGTGTCTAAATCAAGCAGAAATGCAAAAGAATTTAATGTAAGTTCACGCCATAAGTTAGATGGAAAGATCTTGGGAGAAATTGTGAAGAAGATTATATGCTACGCACTTTGTTGCTGCATTGATTAACAGGGGTAATCAACGTCTACTTTCAAATATGGTACTTTTTTCCCCTGTAATTACTTTTTTTTTCTTTTGTAAACTGAAAAATACAAAATAAAACGTATAAAAAGTATTTTAAGCTACATGCTTTCAGTTAAAAGCGTTAAAAATTAAAAAAAAAAAATTAGCTGTTCTTGGCTATCTGAAGGTAGGATACAACAAACTTGGATAACTTAAACTAAACTATATGGATGTGGAATTTAAAATATTTAGGAATTTTATCTGGAATTTTGCGGGAAAAAGTTGTAAATGTTGATTTTAATATTAGTAAACAGGGGAAATCTAAAATAAAATGGGAGATCAAAAATTTACTTTTTTTAGAAGTTCTTGGTAAGAAACATTGCATTTAGAGGGAACAAATCAGGCGCATGAAAAAGTATGTGTAACAAATCTCGTCTTTATTTATTAAAAGGGCAAGGCGAGTGGTTTGTATACTATTTTAATTTTTCTTGATATTGAAGGATCCTTCGATAATGCATGGTAGTCTGCTATTCTTAATTTACTGAAAAATATAAAAATACCTCATAATGTGCTTAATGTCGTTTCTGATTTGCTGAGGACGGTCGAGCTTTTTCTGAGTGGAAACTCAAGAGTTCGTCGACCTCAGAGAGGATGCCCACAAGGCTTTGTTTCCGGTCCCAAACTTTGGATTATTAATATGAATGATCTTTTACAGAAACTTGCTGATCTTTTCAGTTGTGAAGTTATTGCTTTTGCACGTGATTTGGTGATTTGTGCTCAAGGAAAGGATATACATAAAGCTTTTCATCTAGTCCAAGATGTTTTAGATTTCCTTTATGAGTGCTCAATGAATTTTAAGATAAACTTGAACCATGCAAAATGCAAGACTGTATTCATTGATAAGAAAAATACTACATATGAAGGATATGGAGCGTGGATTGAATCGAATTGCACGTAATAGTTTTGATGTCAAATCGAATGTTAGCGCAATTATTTATAAACAAAGTATTGTGTCCTTTATTTCATATGGATGTAGAGCTTGGGGATTGTTCCTGAAAAAGAAAATTAACTCTAATCTTCTACTTCGAGTTCAAAGACGAATCTTACTGGGAGTTTTAAGGGGTTACCGAACTATTAGTTACAATGCTGTTTCCTCTCTTGCCGGATTTCCATCGTTAGATTTGTTTATTCTGACCTGTATAGATTACAAGAATAGTTTTGCAAATTTCTCCAGTTTTCATTTTGATCGTTTATTGCCCTTGTCTGTTCTGCCTCATCCTTCTGTAAGACAACCAGTACATATTCTACATAGTACGAACATTGAGGAAAATTCATTCTCAGTTGTGGGCTATACGGATGGTAGTAGGATTGATGATAAAGTTCGTTTTGCTTATGTTATTTTTAAGGATGGTGTTGAAATTGAGTATCATTAATTTCGTATTAGAAATGAATGTACTTTTTTTATTTCTAAGCTTCTTTGCATTAATTTTGCAATAAGGTGGATACTTAGCCAGGATGGACATGGTTCCAGCTACTTAATCTGCACAGATTCACTCTCTTCCCTGGAGTGCCTAAAAATACCTCATTCTGTAATGATATTATTGTTAATATACAGCAATCTCTCGGAGATCTGCAGAAAAATGGTATTTCAGTGTTTTTATATTTGTCCGTGGTCACTATGGTAATTATGGAAATGAGAGAGCTGATTGGCTTGCTAAGAATGCAATTAAAAATGATATTAATGTTGATTTAAATATTCAAAAATCGTACTTTAAAAAGACATTCAAAGCTAAAATGATTGAACAATGGAATTGTGATTATATATTATCTGACAAGGGAGCTGTTACAAAAAACGTTTTTCCAACTGTTTTTGAAAGACTGCAAAGTAAGGACATATTGCTCAATTTTAAGGCTACGCAATTTTTGTCTGGGCATGGTAAGTTCAACGTTTATCTTGAACGATTTAAGCTGACATTTTCCAATTTGTGTAGTTGCAATCTTGGCGTTCAGCGAAGCGTTTTCCGCCTGCTTTTTGATTGTCCATTGCTTGATAATGCAAGGAATCTATGGAAATGCAGATTAAAATTAATTGGAATTGATTGGCCGCCGAAATGTTATGATTTTGTATCTTCACCTTCGGCCTACCGAGCTTTTGATGAATTTGTTGACTTTTATTTTAAACATTGCAAATGATTTGTTTATATTTATATCTTTTTTTGTTTGTGTTTTTTTTCTCTTTTTGTTTGATTTCATTGTATTACTGATGTTATTATTTAGAATTTTGCTTTTTTTTGCTTACGATTTGTAAGCCTCGTGTGATTCTTTGTGGTGCACGAGGATTTCTCTTTCTTTAAATAAATAAATAAGAAAAAAGCAAATCTCGTCTAGATGCGTGAGGTAAAAAACACTTTTGTTTACAGGTCACTTCAACAAGGTGATAATTCTGAGTTTCCTTTTTACGTAAAAATTAAAAGCTCCAAAGGACTCGATGAGAAAGATTGATGGCTTGACAAAAAGAGATCTTGCGTTTAGCCGTTTTCTAGCTCATTATACATCTAGCTATTTTTGCTTCCACTGATTCAAAGTTTATCTATAGTCAAGTGATAAACAAAAATAATGGGCGCTTGCAACTTTGAGAGAAACATTTCTCTTGCAACCGCTAAAATAATTTTCTATTTGTTTATCATTTCAGTTGTTGTAATTTCTACCATAAATAACTCCGGCAATTAAGTAAGAGGTGAAATTTATAAAATTACTGTATAATGATTCTGTAGAAAAATAAAATCTTCAGATTTTAAATTACGTCCAAAGGGGCGAATTTTTTAAAAAAATTTGTGTGTTACCTTTATTGGTTAAATATCATATTCATCACACTTAAATCAGAAAATTCAGTTCTACAGCAATATCGCAAAATAATTTTAAAATGAGCATATCTTTAGAATTTCCAATACACAGTCTAGAGCGCTGGAGATAAAACTATTTTTTCTGTACAACGTTGCCATTGCTCGTTTTGAAATACTTGAGTTTGTTAATCAAAAATTCGTTAAAGTTTTACAAAATATGAAATCGATAGTAAAACAAATTTCAAATTTGCGCTTCCAATGCCCATATTCGGGGGGAAAAGTTTAATATTCAAAATTGGATGGTTCCAGGTACCGTTGTTTATCACAATGCGAGAAACATACATACTTCATGCAGATTCAGATGCATGCAGATTCTTCATTATTGAATTTATTGAAATATAATACAGGGCGATATTATTTTTTGGCAACAACTTGAAAAGTGAAAGAACGCTTTTAGAGAATCAACGCAAAATGCCAAAACGAAATTAATAACCTATCTGGGCAAATTGCCCCTTTGGACTAAAAAAAATATATATATATATATAGTATAACTCTTTAAAGATAAAATTTTTAAAAACAACTCATAATATTTTTAAAAATCACTGATATATTAGACAATCTTTACATAGCGAAGAAGCTTACATTTCTTGATGAGGAAAAAAAAAAAAAGAAAGTTTTCAGATTTTATATTACGCCGTATTGTTTTTTTCCCCATTTGCAGACACATACACGTTTCGAGGGCATATGCGCTAAAAACTGAATATCTCTTTAAGAATTTCTCATAGTCACTCTCGCTCTGCAGATAAAAATGTTTTATTCCCTACAGTGTTGCCACTGCTCGCTTTGAAATTGTTCAGTTTCTTTAATCAAAAAGTCATGAAAGTTTTACAAAATATGAAACAGACAATGAAAGAAATTCGAATTTCCAAATTTGAGCTTCCAGGTGCCCATGCTCGGGTGGAGGATCATGTTATTCAAAATTGGATGACTATGTGCCATTGTTTTCTCACAATGCACGAAACATACATAAATTTATGCAGATTCTTATATAGAGGGCGATAATATTTAGTGGCAACAATCTGAAAAGTGATATATCCCATTTAAGTGATTCAACGCAAGACTAATAGTCCTTTTCGAGCAGCGGCCCTTTGGACTAAAACGAAAACAATTGGGGTAACATCTCTTTGGGCTAAAAATATCTAAAAAGAGCCTATGTTCAGAACTTCCGATAGATCGTCTCGCGCGCTAAAGATAAACATATTTTATTTCTTTTTATTGTTTATTATTTTATTAATAAAGCGATCAGTGTATTGCCACTGCTCGCTTTCAAATCGTTTTAATAAAAAATTCTTTAAAATTTAATGTATATATATATGAAGTAGATAGTAAACCAAACTCGAAATTCAAGATTCGGGCTTCCAGGTGCCCATATTCGGGTGGGTGTCTAAATTATTCAATATTTAGTGGCTCTAGGTATCATTGTTTTTTCACAATGCGAGAAATATACATATGCAGCTTCTTCATCATTTATTCTTTAAATATAATACAGGCGATAATATTTTGGAGCAAAAATTTGAGAGCTGATACAGTCATTTATAGTAATTCGACGCAAAATGTCGTTTTGAGACTAACAGTTCTTTCGGGCTACCGCTCCTTTGAGCTAAAAACTTTTATAACGAAGTCTTTCTAGTTTTCTGGATCATTACGGTAAGTATAAAGTTACAGTACGCTACAACAGGATTAATCACCCATGGCAAATGGCTTTCATACTGCCATTCAGAATTCCATAAAATGTTTAATTTATTTTTCAGATACAATTGCGGCTGTTTATCAGATTGACAGACTTAAAAGCAATCACAGCACCTCTTAATATTTTATACCTTTATTTCATTTTTAATGATGTACGTCATTCACAGAATTTAAAACACATTCATGTTATAAATTTTATGTACATTTACAGCGTTATTGTGTATGATTTTTATACTCTTTTTACTAATCGCTGTTTTAATTTGTTAGTCTTTTCTGTTATTCCTTGTTTCTCTCGACTTTCCTTACTACGATGTAAATGACTTAGGGTGAACGAGAGCGTATTTAAATCGAAGTAGCGAAAAGGTTAGACAGAGCATGCTTTCGCTACTAAGTGCGCACGTTGGTATACCTATCAGTTGTTTGAATTCTGAATCTCAGCTTCGCATCATTGCCGCCGAAATTTAATACCACGTCAAGGTAGGTTTCTGAGTCAATCTGCTAGGTTAAATTAATTTGTATGGTCTTGAACTACTAGCTCATCTTTAAATTTAGGTTTGTTACCATTATCCTTAAGTTCCTCAGTACAAGTGGATGACGAAATTGTAAGCATGTAAGACAGTGCTTTCTGTGAATAACTGAGTTCAATGCAAGGGTCTTTTACACCCTTCCTTTTCTGTATTCATCTTTTAGACTTAGCGAGAACTCCGTAAACAGGTTTTCAGTTAGATCTACTAGCAGTTTATATTAGCCAAAAAGACTAGATCTGACAATTGTACCTAATAAGAATTCTTTTAACGTGATACTCTGATACGTCCCATGTTTTCGAATCTGGGCCATCATTGCTCGGCATAGAAATATTTTTTAGTATGTTCGTAATTAAAGCATTCGTGACACTGAGTCACTTTAAGGAATTCTCATACCGTCTTCCTTACCCATTTAAAATTTACGCGCTAATTCTTAACCGTGAGCTTGAAAGAATCGGACATATCTCGAGCACTCATTTGCATCATTTTCCCTTTTCATTGAAAATTTGACATCCTACTCAGTATCTTTATACAAGGTACGTCTGTTCCGAAAGTAATGCGCCCATTTTTTTTTTAAAGAAATTTATTAAACCGATTCGAACAATTACTCAATATTCTTCGAAATACACTGCTTTAACACACTTGTTCCAACGCGATATCCATGCTTTATATGCATCCTGCAAGTCTGTCGCAGGGATGTCTTTTAGTAACCTCGTCGTAGCCACCTTGATGTTCTCCGGGGTCCTCAAATGCCATCCTTTGATGGATTTTTTAATCTTCGGGAACAAAAAGAAGTCCGGCGGGGACAAATCAGGACTGAAGCAACGTAAAAGTCTCCGACGGCGTTTTCTCAAGCTTGAAACAAAACGTTGCGTATCGCTGACAAAACATTGCGTATCTCTGCTCCAGCGTTTTTTTCATCTTGATTTCGACCGAGCACTCACACAAGAGTTCACTGAAACAGGCACAATGAATGACTCTCCAGGAGCTCGGAGCCGAGTGGCGCTTGTCGCGATGTGTTCCCAAGACTCCACCCACCCTTCCGTGCAAACGGCAAAGCTGTGCGACGGATACCTGGAACAGAATAGAATGAGTGTATTACTTTTGGGAGACCTTGTACTTCATTTTATGTTCATTATAGTGCCTCCAAGACTTTATGAGGAAAATCCAAAATCCAGCGTTGTCTATAATTGATAAATAATTTGAAACCACAAGCACTTCAGGTACAGAGCTTATCTTTCTGATATACGAAGTAAAAGTGATAGCAGAACGCAAAAACCAGTCAGTGCATTAAACTTTCAAATTAAAAGATATCAGAAGTTACCTTTGGAGAGACTTATTTGATTTGATGATGAGGCAAGAACATTCAGATCATGCATAATGCACCCAAAGGAAGTTATCAAGTAAAATTTCGATATGAATAATTCCTGCCTATTAAGTCTTTCGTTTACATCGTATATCGTAATTTTGGGATTAAATTTTGTGGGTGTTTTAATCTCCACTGTATCTTTAAGCTTTTCATTTTCTTAAACTACCCGTTAATTAAATGCCATATCATCCTTTCTGGCCAATTCTATTAGTACTTCGTTCTTTTTAGCGTTCTTTATTCACTTAATCACAATTTTCATTTTTTTTTTCGGATCAATATTTTGAACCAAGTGATTTTTCACTTACTTTGAGGTTTCTTTTTGATTTTTGATTTTGGTTTTTTTAGTCCAAAGGGGCTTTGTCCCTGTAGGACTATTGTTTTCGTTTTGCGATTTTGCGTCGGAAACATTAAAAGTATGCATCACTTTTCAAACTGTTGCCACAAAATATTGCAGCCCTGTATTATATTTAAAGAAATTAAATAATGAAGAATGTGATAAAACGACGTACTTAAAGCCATCGAATTTTGAATGCCGTAATCCTGCTGCGAATATGGGCATCTGAAAGCCCAAATTTGTTTTATGAACGATTTCATATTTTGTAAAACTTTAACGAATTTTGGATAAACAAACTCAAGGATTTCAAAGCGGGCAATGGCAACGTTGTACAGAAAAAAAAAACATTTTTATCTGCAGCGCGTGTGTAGGAAATTCTAAAGATATGCTCAGTTTAAAATTATTTTGCGATATTGTTCTTTAACTGAATTTTATGGTTTAAATGCGAAGAACATGATATTCAATAAATAAAAGTAACATACAAAATGTTTTAAAAACTCCCCATTGGACGTAATTTAAAATCTGAAACCTTTCAGATTTTATTAGTCCAAAGGCATTTAGTCCCGAAGGACTATTACTTTCGTTTTGCGATTTTGCTTTGATTCACTCTGAATGCCCGATTCACTTTTCAAATTGTTGCCACTAAATGTTATCGCTCTGCATTAAAGTTTAAAAACTGAAAAATCTGCATAAATGTATGCATGTTTCTCGCATTGTGATAAAACATAGAGCCATCGAATTTTGAATGACGTAATCCT
>KK122506.1:81036-115406 GCA_000611955.2 Stegodyphus mimosarum
TTAAATAAACGTCCCTTTGGACGTAATTTAAAATCTGAAACATTTCAGATTTTTTTTTTTTATATTATTATTATTCTTTTTTTTTTTTAATTTTGAATGTTTTTGCTCACCTTTTCTTCTGCAGAAGAGGGATCTAGGCTTACACCTAGCTCCATTTTGCTCTTCTTTTGCTGCCTCTTTAGCATAATTCTCTTGCTTGCATGCTAATTTACCCGTTAACTAGAAAATAGCTTACAGTTTACCTATTAGCTAGAAAAATAGGTTACATTTTACTGTCGAATTTTGTGCGCTTGACAGGTGTACGCAATAAAGAAAATTTCTCAGAGAAAAGCCGAATTGGTTATCACATGCTTTCATCTTATTCGTATTACTAATACGGAATTATGATTAATACTGAATTATGTTTAATATGGAATACACAAGATTAATGCACCCTTCCGGAAAATTTACTTAACTACGCAGAAAAAAAGTTGAAAAACTAATCTAAATCATAAAAGAAATATTCTGTGGTAAACTGACACATGGCTATCGATTTTTACTTGACAGACTTTAGAATTATGACACGTTTCATCATTTTGCATGCAAAAATAACTGATGATACAAACAGAAAGCTGTGCAAAGCTATTTTAAGCTTCTGTAATTACCAGTTTCCGTGATAAATGTTTATATGATTAGTTGTTCCACTGCGAAAATAGTGTGAGATATTTTTATTTATGTCATTAGTTGTTTATTCGCATGAGTAAAAGCTTAAAATAAATCTTGCCATTTTAGCTAAACCTTCATGTACTCATTTAGTCAGCAATGGACATTTTAAAATACCGCTCTAAGAATAGTTAATTATTTCATCTTTTCTACCACCGGTTTGGGAGATTTATTATTAAATATTAATTATTTAAATTGTTCTTATATAATTTATTTAAGAGCATTTTTGATTTTAAATGTTATAAATTCGTCATAACTACTGCTGATCACTAACAGTTTAAGAATAGATATACTGAACGTAAGTAAAATATCTGATTTGTACACCACATGACTTCCTTGTACGGAATATTAAATTATACGCATTTTTCATTTCATTTAAGCTTATTTGATTGAATTAAATGTACTTCGTCCATAGCGCATAAACCACACTACAATAAATGCACTCTTTAAAATTCACTATATTTGTTTACCATAGCGACACTCTGGCGCTAGGTTCAGTTAACAACGTTACATCTCATTTATTTTATAACTTAGAATGCATAAAAATTATGTATATTATTTGAAGAATTACCTAATCGTTTCATTGCTCTATTCAAGTAATAAATCTATAACGATGTATAAAAGAAATTAAACAAATAAAAAAGAAATAGTTTTTCACAGACGACTCAGCGTCGTTTACCTAATGCGCATGCGCTACTCGTAAACATTCTCTTTTGTCCGAGATAGACTGGCGATAATATTTGCTGTTAATACGAAAAACCTATTTCCTCGAACTTCATTGTAGATATATTTCTCGTTCAATTAATTTAGTTCTCACTTCGCGGCAAGGCAAAAATACGTAATAACTCAAAATAGCTTCATTAAAAATTGAAAAATATAGAAAAATATAAAACACTAAATACAGTTAAAACAATTAAAAAAAATCTTTACAGTTAAAATCAGAATTTCTGTGCAAAAACAAGCAATTTGGCCAGAGGGCAAGAAGGCAGATTTTTCGGTGCATAGAAATGAAAGTTTAATTTTGGTCTCACTCGGCAAAAAGACACTGCGCAGGAATACTTAATTCACTATTCTCTAAGTTTCAAATGTAATGAAATATGGCTGCTATGGTAGGAAAAATTAGGCTTAGCTGCACTTAAGCAACTTTTAAATTGTTGATAACTCTACAACTATTAAATGCAGATTAACTAAACGCATAGAAATGTTAACCGGAAGATAAGAATAACATAATTCAATCATTTTTAAAGAAAAACAAATGCACAATATACAAACATATAAAAATAAAAAAAATGAACTCATCGAGCCGAGTAACAGAAGGGATATATATATATATTATTTATATACTTTTGGTGCGGTCGATTGCAATCAAAAAGGGAAGTGCAGAACTATTTATTATAGCGGTTAAAATTTCAACGTTCTGAGGCTACTTGTTTTTGAGTTATACGTGATACATACATACATACATGCATAGGTTCGTACATACGTACAGACGCCACGAAAAAAATCTTTTCTGATTCCATTTTAAATCAGTTTTATAATTCGTTTGGGGAAACAGAGTCTTTTATTCGGTACTCACGTACAGATGTCACGCAAAAACATAATTAAATTGCATTTGATAACAGTCAAAATGGATATTTTCGTTGAAACATGCTACCCGGAATTTTTGGTGATTAAGATACTTCATTTATTTCGTACAAGGAAGTAAAAAGAAAAGATCTTGTTTAAAAGATATAAAAAAACACACAAAATACGTCAGATATTTGCAAATTTCAGTTATTAACAAATAACAGGAGCTAGCAAAAACTCATTCAAAATGAAAAAAAATTATTTTGAATATACAGAATTATTATTAAACCTTCATAATAACAGATTTTTTTTTCAATTACAACGGAAATTTGTTCATTTACATTGAATAAGAAATACATCGAATGTTATGCATGTCGGCATTTTCTAAAAAGGCTTTTGCTTCAAGATAAAGAAGTATACGGTTAAGTAATAATAAGTATACACTGGTGTGCAAAAATTAAGGACGAAGTCGAAAAATTAGCATATCAGCTGAACGAAGAGGCAGAGCGGACAGAAAGACCAATCAGGAGATTAAGTAAGGTAATGTACGGTAGCACATGCGCAGACATGCAGGTAGACGTAATGGGGGAGTGTCTGAGTAGTATAAAGCATGTTGTCGGTATAAGATCAGTATTTCTGGCAAAGAGATTGCACGCCGTATAGCAGTTAAAATCACACCGAGTTGCTGCCTCAGCGAGAAATGGCGAATAATCAATCTGTTAGACGACATCTGGATGCTTTTACCCGAGGTCGAATCATTGGAAAGTTGGAGGAAGGCCGCAGTGTGACAAGTGTGGCTGCAGAGTTCGGAATTGCTCACAGCATCGTTTCACGGCTTTGGAGACAATTTCAAACTACAGGAACAGCTATCCGGGGGTTTAGTAGTGGTCGTCCACGAGGAACCACACCCGCAGATGACCGGTATATTGCCTTACAGGCCAGAAGAAACAGGCGGCAGACAGCGGGAGAAATCGCTAGACACACGACACAGGCGACTGGACGACCGATATCGAAGATCGACCGACATCGATATCGACCGATACCAGGAGACTGCACGGTGGTGGTCTGTTTGCACGACGTCCTGTACGGTGTGTACCTCTAACGCCTGCCCATCGGAGAAGGCGTTCTCTGTGGTGCCGGGAACACCGGAATTGGAGAGACAATGAATGGGGACGAGTACTCTTTACAGATGAGAGCAGATTCAGTCTGAGTATGCGATTCTCATCGCATGCTCATCTGGAGAGAGCGGGGAAGCCGCAATCATCCCTTGAACATCATTGAAAGGTATGGAGGTATGGAGGTGGCGGTGTTCTCGTTTGGGGAGGCATCATGCTTGGTAGTCGTACAGACCTTCACATCTTCGACGCAGGTTCAGTCAACGGACCCGTTATTGTAATGAGATTCTTCTTCCGTATTTGCGTCTTTTTAGAGGCGCTATGAGTCCGCAGTTCCTTTTCATGGACGACAATGCACCATGTCATCGCACAGTAGCTGCCGAACAGCTCTTAGAGAGTGAGGATATTGAACGTATGGATTGGCCGGCACGATCTCCGGATCTCAATCCCATCGAGCATGTATGGGATTTTCTAGGCAGACGCTTGGCAGCTCGTACCTTACCACCAGTAACGATTCCGGAGCTTCGATTGGCGCTGCAAGACGAATGGGCAGCAATGCCTCAACAACTCATTGACACCCTCATTCTCAGCATGGGCAGACGCTGTGAAACCTGCCTAGCAGTCAGGGGAGATCATATCCCCTATTAAAGACCGGATGTTTCTTGCTGGACACCCATCACAGGGATGTTTCGGCCTTCAGTCGCATTGCGCTCCATGCTACTTTTTCGATAAAGCTTCTTTTTATCCCTCTGATTTCTCTTTTAGTAAGTGTTGCTTACATTACTCATGTCCTTACGTATTGGGGATCTTACGGTATTAAATGTGTTGATTTGAAAAGCTTTTTTACAAAGTTATATTGAAAAAACCGTCTCGTCCTTAATTTTTGCACACCAGTGTATACTGAAGTTAGCGGTATGTTAATTGTGTGTTTATGTAGTTATGAACTGCATAAGATATTTTACTTAAATTTGTCCTTTTTTTTCCGTCACTTCTGATACATGCACTGTAGGTTGGTTCTCTTCTTTGCACTAAATGTATTCTTCTTTTTTACTTTTCTTATTGCTGTAAATTTCTATAAATCCTTTTTGACATTATTGTAAAATTTCTCTGCATTATTGTAAAATTGTGTATTGTTTTACTTAGTCATTTATTATTTTCTGCTTTTAGGTTGATAATTTGAGGGTTTATACTGTGGTTAATCAAATTCGCAACTACATTTTTATTTCATACATAGAATTGTAGACTTTTCAATTCGGAATCTATCGACGTTCAAATTGAAAAAGTAGTTGAAGTAGAAAGCGAGCTATGGAGAAATACGTTCCTGATGAACCTTGCTCACAATTTGTGTCTCACATGTTGTAGTGTTTGGCAAGTTCTTATTAACTTGGTGACATTTAGGAAGTTTAGAAAAACGCATTCTCGGTTTTTTTTCCGAAGCTTCCCGAAGTCCATGCTATACCATACCAATACCCGTGCAACACTATATAAACACAGGTCCGCAAACTATAGCATGCCTCTTTAAGATAAGAAGTTTAGTCTCATTTTCCCCCGCCCGAATTGCCTCATAATCATGGGAACTACAACTGCAGCAGACCATTAGACGATGTGAGTCACCTACGCTTTTACCTCACTTCATTTCCGTTCAGCGTCTTTCGCTTTGCGAAAAAAACACTAGTGAAAGCTGTCTTGAATTACAGTCTCAAAAGAGATGAAGAAATTCAGAGCTGCGCGGTGATGACGACCTGCGTTATAATCGCAAATGGGTAGGGCCGGCAACGGCCTTGAAGTGCTTATTAAAAAAATCTGATGTGAACACCAAATGATTTCATTGTACGGTCTATTAAATTACGCACATTATTTTTGCTGCATTTCATTTAAGCTTATTTCCCCGAATATAATTAGAGATATATATTTCTCATTCCATCTATTCCGTCTTCACTTCGTGGTGAGAAGAAAAATACAGTTAAAAAATACGGAAGACAGAGAAGAAAAGTACCGTTATTTTTCTGGGCATCTGGAAGCCCAGATTTGGAATTTGTTTTATTATCTATTTCATATTTTATAAAACTTAAAAAAAAAATGTTTTGATTAAGAGTCTCAACGATTTCAAAGCGAGCAAAGGCAACACTGTACGGAGGGCATATTTAGTAATTGCACATCTGTATCGCCACCGAGGGAGTGGCTCCTAGAATGGACCAATGGGCTTCCAGTAGCATTTTTGTCATTTCCCATGACATTTGTCACTCAATTTCCTATACACGTATTCTTTTGTCACGCAATTTTCTGTACAAAATAATTAAAGCATCGTGGATTTCTTGTGAAAATTTTCATTGCGAATTCGATCAAATATGAGCATTATTATATATGTAAACAGTAGAAAACTTAGCATTTTTTATTGTGGTCTGTATGAGAAAGATGTTCTGTAATATTATTAACAATAATAATGTAGCCAATGCACAGTTTTATTGAAAGTGAACTTTCTTAGTTTGTATAACACATTTAGTGTGTTAAATTTCCCATTAATAGCGATTCACTCTTAAATGAATTGCCTGCACAAGAAACACACTTCAAATAGAATAAATTTATCTTATTCACAACGAATACATCTAATTCATTCATGTATAACTTTAACGTTAACAATAGGTATAATCAGATCATTAACAATACATTTCTGTAATATTGTTAATAATAATAATGCAGCCAGTGCACAGTTTTATTGAAAGTGAACTTTCTTAGTTTGTATTACACATTTAGTGTGTTAAATTTCTCATTAATAGCGATTCACTCTTAAATGAATTGCCTGCACAAGAAAGACACTTCAAATAGAATAAATTTATCTTATTCACAACGAATACATCTAATTCATTCATGTATAAATTTAATGTTAACAATAGGTATAATCAGATCATTAGCAATAAATATTTTGAATCTTAAACTTTCAAAATCGAAGGAATGCAAGCATTGAGATAAGAAAATACTAGATTCTTTATTCTCAGCTCAATAAAAAACACTTCCAATTATTCTCAGCTCAATAAAAAAATTACGCATTTGAATTCTCTTAATCGACAGGTGTTAGTAAATGCATAATATTTGAGGCTAATTGTAGCGTGAGTCATTTTCTCGATATAAAGAGCCACAATATGCTGCGAACTTTAATCCGAATATCAGCGCATGATAAGTTTCGCGAAGGTGAAATTTTGACGATTAAATAAACATATGAAATGAAAGCACTACAATATTTTCTACTAAAATGATAGAAGCATTTATACGCCATACATTCATAACTGCGAAACAAATGCAAAATAAAACGTAAACAACAAGCTGACACATGCACAATGTCAATGTTGTCATGCACAGTTTCAAAGGCACAAGGACAATAGAAGCTCATTGGGCCATTTTTGAATCATCTTCCTCAGTGCTTATATTGATGTGCATTTGTGAATTATGCGTACGGGAGGGGGGGGCATGTCCAGGGCGCAAAACTGTGTATCGGAAATTCTAAAGATATACACTTTTTTCTGTTGAGTTGAATTTTACGATTTAAGTGGGAGGAACGTGATATTTAATAAATGATGGTAATACACAAAACGTTAAAAAACGCCCCTTTGGGAGTGGTATAAAATCTGAAAGCTTTCAGATTTTAGTTTATTAATTAGATTTTCAATAAATGTATTTTGCCTTCTTCAAAACCATTTAAAGAAGTTATGCCACTTGTCCTCTCAATCCTCAAACATTACAGCTACCAACTTTACGTTTCTTTTACATTGTTTATTAAAATAATGGCAGCCATTAATATCTTCCTTATTTCATTATCTACTTACTTATCATTCATTACCATCTTATTTCATTGCGTCAATGTCAGTTTTTTCTTCAACTTCCTTAAAAGCATATCAAATAATCTTTACGCATTGGTAAGTGATATAAGAATGCTTTTAGAACGAGCTGTTTTAAAGCAATGAAATACGAAGACAAATTATGAATGTATAATACGAGTAAATATTATGGATGCGTTAATACAACTTCTTTTTATATTGGAAATAAGATGGCTTAACAGTGGCAGTTTTAACCTCAAACTTATTTTTTTTTTAACAAACTAACACGAATTCTGATTTTTTAACAAAGAGGCAGAGAAATCTATTTTTTGTTTTCCAACAAATTAGCAGAAAATTTCATTGTTTATTTCACCTTGAAAATACATCGCTTGATAAGCGAGTTCAAAAGAATTTCTCTTCCTACACTGATAAGTAAGCCTAAAGATACAGTAAGACGAAAAAGGAAAGTTCGCAGACTCGTCTGCTTATCACCAAAATGGTAACTGGGAAAACCCCGCAGACTTTCCAAACGATAAATAGACGACACATAATTTCTGAGAAAGGAAGCGCAAATGGCAACGTTTCGTCATTTATTCTGAGTTTTAAAAGGAAACAGTACATCTGTGCGTTAAACTGTGCATTTGGTTCGTAAGCTTCTCGAAGGCTCACAGCAGTAGAAATGAAACTTTCTAGCGTATGTTTCTACTACATTGCATGGAATATATTTATCTTCGTCGTTGTAGCCAGTAATAATACGTGTGATTCAGTAAAGAATTCAACCACTAATGATACACTACTAGCTATTTTTAATTTACTCGACACAGCAGGACTGTTGCTGAATGATGTGAAGAAATATATGTGTATTGCTCAAAGCAGGTAATAATATTTACACTTTAATATGTGTGATTATGTTTTTGAAGAATTTGATCAGAAGGTGATTCCTCCCTCCTTTCTGCATCCTTTCGTGATGTAACGGTAGTACACTCGGTGCGTATTCGAGAAATCAAGGTTCGAGTCCTGGAGACAGCATTGCTCATTTCTCGTGTTTCCTCCACCCCCCCCAGAAAAAGTGTTCTAATGACTGTACAGTGACGCCCGAATTAAAAAGGTGGCGGATGATGATTTCTCACCACCAGGATTTGGCGATTAGGTCCCCTAATCCCTAGCCTCCTTTTAAAAAGGGAGAGTGTGTAAGGTATTTGCTCACTTCTTTCTGCATCTCTTTGTGGTATAACGGTACCACACTCGACGCGCATTCGAAAGGTCCATGTTAGAGTCCCTGCGAAGGCATTGCTCATTTCTGGTGTCTCCTGCTTTAAACAAATCCTAATGATTCTACGACTGTAGTATGTGTGAGTTATAGTTTT
Organism: Stegodyphus mimosarum; assembly: GCA_000611955.2. NCBI lineage: Eukaryota > Metazoa > Arthropoda > Arachnida > Araneae > Eresidae > Stegodyphus > Stegodyphus mimosarum. The sequence goes on from KK122506.1 coordinate 89,599, forward strand.
GAAAAAGAATATAGAAAATTCGTTTAGCGTAGCATTTCTTAAGACTAATTCTAACAGACTAGAAATTTTTTTTTTAATGGAAATGTTTTGGTCAGAAACTTTTTAAAAATACAGTTTAGTTTACCTCGTTAGGCATAAAAAGTTAAATTAAAGTACAGTGGAATAGAAAATACATTTTCGATTGGCTGCGGAAGTATTTCTGTAATTCATAAGAAACTGCATTGCCTTCTGAATATTCATAAGTAAATTTGAAACATAGACCTTGACGCAAAACATAGTTTCACGAATCATGTTATTTCTCGTTTAAACTTTCAGAAAATGTAACATTTTACGTAATGTTTAGACATGTTTTCGTATTAAAGTGATGTTTTCGTATCATAATGATATGTTTTCGTATCATATGGTTTACTTCTTCTGCGAACATTACTTTTACCTTAAAATATTTAGTTTTTGAAAAATTTTAAAATAACTTAAAGCTATTATCAGTACTGGTATTCAGGGATTAATTTTTAAAATTAGAAGGGCAGGAGCCCTACGGAAAACTGTCAGGAAAGAAGAACAAAAATAAATAAATAAATAAAATGACTAGTAGGATAATTAATAATTAAACAATTAAATAATTATTTATTAAAATTTAATAATTAATGAAAAGAATAATTAAACAATTAATATTAAAATTTAATAAAATGCATAAGAAGAGATAAATAAAAATATAAGTTATTAAATAAATCGTAAATAATTAAACATTAAAATAAAGTACTGGACTTGACTTACTGGGCATTTCGGCTGGATTACAATTTCATAAAAAAAATAAAAAATTTCTCAACCAGTCTCTGGTTTAATTTACGCTCAAGGGATGATAGAAAAAAAGACCATTCTTTTTCCAACAAACCAGTGTAAATCAGTAAGATGGTTAAAGCGTCACTGACGAAAACACGGAGAATGTTAATATGCAGTAAGAGGATATGGAGAAAATTTGACCTGTAGGTATGAAAACAAAAAGAGAAGAGTCCAATATTTTCTGACAACGATGTCCTCTTAATATAACCCTAGCTGTCAAGCAGAATATGACATAGGAAAAAGTTTTCACCGAATCCGAGGGTTAGCTGAAGAAAAAGTAACAAATGACAATTTTCATCTCTGGTCTTTTTATATTGTTCTAAATAGTCTGCAGGTGTCTTTCCTACGAAAAAATAATAGCGCTGGAACGAAAACTTTACCCACTGTCATAAATTCATGTACTTTTTGGAGAAAGCCTTTGACATGTGGGTGGGGACTCTTCTTTCCTTAAAAGTCTCGACCTCCATCCAAGGCTTTGTTTTCTAAGGAAAGAGAAGCATGCATTCAGAAGTTAGAAGTGATTTTTAATACAATTTTATTACTAAAACTAAAATTTTCGAGATCCGATTTCTGCTGAAATTGTTGTTTAGTTATATTAAAGAAGTGCTGGAGACTTCTTATTTAGGGCTTCGGTGTTAGAATTATGATTTATCCCCAAAACTAAGAAACACTGGTGCAATTTAAGCTCTGCTAGTATTGTACATACACTAATGATAGACACCTAAATAGAAAGGGAAATTCGTCTTTTCCTTAAGCACAACAATGTTTTATGTGGTCAAGGATAGGTAGTTGTGTTGGATCCGTGCGCTTTTGTTAAATTCGTGAGTCAACGGTCAACACAGTAGCATTTATGCGTCCGTTCCGTTATACTAACGTTGCTGGTAATAGGAATATGTAAGAAAACACAGCCCTTAAGTACATAGAAAACCAGATCGGCAGACACAGGAGAGTCATGACGCAAAAGTTATGGGCAGAACTTGTTTGGAAAGCGTTTAGAGGTGTGTTTTGTGTGATCAACGGAGCATACACATTTGTTGTGTCGTAGTGTGCAAAGAAAAGTCGAAAATTTAATTCCTTTCATGTATTAGTTATTACTGTATGTAAACTAAACTAAACTTGGCGGCACAAGCAGCCCTTAGAAAGCCATGGCTGGGAGTGCATTGATATCTGTTTTCTTGATCGTGGGCTCTGGGGTGTTTGTGAATCTTTACCATGAAAAGTGGTAAGCCTGTAGCAGGACTCCTTGTGTTTAGTCCCCAAGCGAACTTAGTGCTCATTTTATCGACCCCTTCCAGGGATGAAAGGCTGAGGCAACCTTGCCCATTCTGCGGATCGAACCCCGGACCTGTGGTGTTGCTGAGTGATGCGCTAGCCACTGCGCCACCGGGCTTATGTTAATGCATAAACAATGCTTTAAAAATATAGTGCTTTGAAGTCTGTTGAATCGCTTAATAATTATATACATATTATAAAAATTCTATGTATAAAATTTACATTGATAATAAATTATGTTGTCGGTTAATAATGTTATCGTTTTACTCTAAAACCGAAGTAAATTGTAAGTTTCTTGTAAAATTGTAAATTAAATTAACTTTATTCCCTTAGTTGTACGGAATTTTAAATTCGGAATAGTTATATGAATTTCCTGAATTTTAAACATTGTACATCAGGTTTAGACAAATTCTGCTAAACGTTGCCCTTTTGGTAAACGTAGTCATTGAGTTTAAAATAAATTCTACCAACATATAATTTCTTTAATATATTATTAATGCTGCTTGAAAGTATCAAATAACTTTATTTGTTTTTATATATAAATGTTTATATATGACATACCTATTGTGTATCTTAATATATTTTCAATCTTAATTTTAATTTTTTAGTAAGTAATACTTTTATCTTAGGTATGAAGATGGAATCTTGAATTAAATTAGTTAAATGAGGTTGCTTCCTAACGAATTTCACGAAAATAATTAAAATATATACCCTTTTAAGTTCTTAAGTACCCTCTTAAAGAGGAATTAATTCCCTCTTACTTAAGAGAGCATTTAATTTTGGTACTAGTTGATATTTTAGAGCTGTAATTTGAATTAGCTTCAACAATTTAAATTTAATCAATTTAATGTTTGTTCTTAATTGAATTGCACAGTTCTTCTTTTTATGCAAAAGATAGAGCTCCTGCTTCTAACTACGTTTTTGTCAACAGACTGTGCTGCTGTGTATTCTAATTTAAATTGCAACAGAAGTACATTAAAGGGAAGAACACCCAACCCTTTGATGTACACTTTTAATATGAAATTTTCAGTTATTTGAATTAATTAAACTTGTGTTTAAATTTTTACTTGAACGGAAGCTTATAAGTGTACTTTTTATCTAAAAAAAACCTAGCTTTCATCGGATTTTTCTGAATAAATGCAAGGTGTTGATCCTATTTCCTATGCAAACGGCATTTCAGTAACTGACTCAATGCAGAAAAAATTGGTGACCGAATTCCCTACCTTCCTTGGAATTAGAATGCCTTTTTTCTAGTCCTTAGCCTATGAAAGCTTATAAAAAATAGCCTCATGCCTACTATATGTAGGAATTAACAATTAACAAGCCTATTTTTTTAAACAAATTTTCCTTATTCTTTCTTCTGGACAGATGTGGTAATTAATGGCAATTTTTTTCCTTGTCTTTGTGACTGGAAGTTGCTGCAGCTTAGTTACCTAAGCCTGCTATCACACATCCGTTTGTATCGAAAGAATAACTTTTTGGAACAGTTTTATTTGCTTTGTCACAAATTTCCCAGTCACCACAGATCACTTTGAGGTTAACACAGGGGAAACTGGTTCCCCATGACAAAAAAGCTGACAGCATTCAAAGTTGATAGCTAATTGGTTGAAAGCGAACAACTTGCTATTTTTTTTGAAAGGAAGGAAAAAATTGCGCGTTTATTTCAGTAGTAAACAAGGAACAAAAACTGTTCGAAACAAATGTGTGTCTGTCTGAAACAAATGCGTGTCTAATGCATGCGTAATATGGGCCCGACTGCAGAGGAATATTTAAGCAGTATCTGTCGGATGCCAAGCGATTCATTGAGCCTAAGACGTACAAGAGAATGAAGCGACCGGCTGCACTGAATTTTGAGGGAAAATAAAAGAGCAAAAACTCATGTCCTAGCCATTCGAATACGTAGTTTCTAGGATAGTAAAATCGCCCCTCTAATGTAAAAGGAAGGCGTAAGATATCATCTGTTCTTTCTTCAGTTCCTCAAATAGTACATGCGGTCTCCAGACTGATTCTGATGCCTAGCACTAGACGGTATATCCTGCAACTCGCAATCTACTTTGCCAACATTTTCTGACAAATAAAACAATATTAGAAACACACATTATATAGTAACTAATACGATTGTGTTTTATTCCTTTGGTATGATATGTTATAATTGTAAGCTATATCATATGTAGAAAACTAACTGTAACATGATTGACGTATTTCATTTAGAATATAGATATTTTCTAAGTAGGAAACAAGTTAATCAAAAAAAGGTTTTCCGCAGAAATTTTGTTACTTATCAATGCTAAAATTTCAGTTTCGGATACGATTTCAATAGTATACCTTAAGAGAAATTAAATGATTTAGTTATTTTGCATTTTAACTAATGTATTATTTTCTAGAGTTTTTCCCTCTAGTTAAGTTGGATCTTTAAATAGCAATATTTTTAAAGCTTTGATGTCGTTTTAAGGAAATAATATTTAATATATAAAACAAAAAATACATGTAGATGGCCTGGTAATGTTAAACACATAATATATTTCTATTGTTTGTTTGTTTGTCGTGTGCATAATCACATGGAAGAATGATTGCCAGAGTCTACTCCGAAGAGAGGTTGGACTTCTTTTTTCCACACCCAATTTTGAGGGAGAGCACCCCGGGAGGAAATTCAGGGGTCTCCCACCCCTCTCCACACCCACAATCCACACGAGAGGACTTTCGGCTCGCCGCATATTCAAAGTGTCGCCATGCCGCACCGACACTATACATTTACAAACATCCATGTCTTCTCCGGGATTCGAACCCGGTACCGTAGTAGGCTCCCCTAACCGCTATACCATCTGGGCGACATATATTTCTATTAGTAGCATATTTCTAATTTAGAGTAACTTAATGCACCAGTGCGCATAAACTAAGTTTCAGATTCATTGTTCATTATACAACCATGAAAGGGGACTTTTGCGATCTGTACGGTGTAAAGAGAACTCAGTAGACATCTAATGCCTTTGCAAATATGAGCACCATGACTTCAGAGAGTACGTCGGCATACAAAAGGCTACGAGTTAGCACGCGCAGTACAAGGCAACTTAAAAAGAAGAAAGGAAGGCATACTTCGAAGCACTCTTTTGCAAGTGAATGGGAGACTGTATGTGCAGTATTTCTAGAACAAAACTTCAGGATGCCTTTACACGTGGTAGAATGATTAACAAGCTTGAGGAAGGGCGACATCTGTCATCCAATTATTTGGAACTGATAAAAGTGTTGTTTCAAGAACTTCCAAAGCCGTCAAGATAATACATACATACAGCTACAAGAAAGGTTGGTGGTGGACGGCGACGGAAAACAACGGTGGATGATGACTGATAAATCACCCTGCAGATCGAAACCAAAATTCTCAGCAATTGCACAAGACAACCAGATGACAGATTTCCCGTTTACTGTGGCCAGACGACTTCATAAAGGTGGCCTAAGCGCCCGCTGTCCCAAACGCTGCTTACCATTGTCAGAAGCCCATCTCGGCTCCGTTTGCAGTGGTGTAAGTAATACAAAGACTGGACACCTCATTAATGGAGTCACGTTCTCCTTAGCGATGAGAGACGTTTCAATCTGACAATGGTTTCTGTCGCTATTTGATATGGGAAGATGTAGGAACACCCTTCTATCCCACTAACATCAGAGAAAGAGATGGCTGGAATGGTTCTGGCATGCTTGTACTAGGAGGCATTATGATGAACGCAAGGACGGAGCTCCGTATTTTCGACAGAGATTCACTTACCGGAAATCGTTATTGTCATAAAGTTACCCTCCCTCACGTGCGTCTTTTCAGGGGTGCCATTTGTCTCGACTTTGTTTTTATGGATGACACTCCATGGCCACCCAAGACTCATGCTCTGGAGGAGCTTTTGGAAAGTGAAGATATCCACAGACTAGATTGGCCAGCTTGTTCCCCTGATTTAGATCCTATTCAGCATGTGTAGGATACTTTAGGCAGATGCCTGGTGGCACGATCTGATCCTCCGGAGGACACCAGAGATCTGAAATAGATGCTCCTTCAACAATGGGAACTCTTGCCCCCAGAAGTGTAACAAAATTTGGTATTGAGTATCGACAGACGGTGGAACCATTGCACTTAGGGGCGGACATATATCTTATTAAGGCTGTTTGCTTTTTTTATTCTTCCTCTCAGCCATTTTTTTACCAACTCCATTTTGTTAATAAAGCCTTTTGCTTTTCGTTCCATAGTGTAGGCCTCCTATTCATTTTTTTTGCTGCTATGCTTTCTTCATTGTTTAAGCACTGCATTGTGCTTTCTAGTATGAATTCCATGTCTCGCAGTTGATTTTTGGCGGAATTACGGTCAAAACGTTGTTTAAATTTTGAACATTAGTGTATATATAAATACGAAATACTAATAAATACCTAAATACGGAAAACTAACAAATACCTATATTCGAAATTCTAATATTACATACATAAATATATAATATTAGCTAAGAAGAAAAAGATTTTAGAGACTAAAACTAATGTTTCTCTAACCAGACATTCATTTTACTATAACCGAAGAAAATTAACCCTCAGATTTCCTCTTTTTTAAATTTAAGGAATTTGTGAAAATTTTTGTTGCTTTTACTTTCTTAAGTTACGCCTTTCCAAAATTTTTTTACCTTTATGTTATATTAATCTACCATAACTATTTCGCGTTTGGAAATGTTGCTACGGATACCTTGATAGCAATTGGTTATTTTCAAGATTTCCGCTAAGAATGTTTTCTTGGATAACTACTATATCAATTCTGTAAAAGAGGAACCTCACGTAAAATATCTTATAGATTTTGGCCCTGTTTAATTGCGCTAGAGGCATTCGTAAACTGAAAAAAAAGTGAGACACATTATCTCAGAAAAGCATCTAGTGCAGTAGATGGCTAGGATGGTGAGGAAATTCAGCTGGTTGTAGGACCATGTGGTCTAAATGCAGACTGTTATCAATTCGGTGGGCGGGCCACTTTAAGTGAACTTCCACTCAGCATCACGAGCTATACAAGAAGAAATAAGTTAGAATAACATTTGAAACAACGCAAAAAATCTAACAGTCGATGGCACTAAAATATATTTCTTTAAGTAATTCAGTAGCTTTTAAGCCAGTTTTTCAATTTTTGTATTGAGCTTCTTTGCAGTTTGCTGCCAGATTAGTCATTTTTTTAAGCAGAGCACACGGCATGGGATCTCGAAAGATGCAGGAAAAGTTAAAAGAGGCGAGCAGAGATTTATCAGCATTTATGTACATGTGTTAGATTATGGTTACAAGCAAACAAGGGTTAAATTCTGGAAAGTTACTGAGTAGGGAAAAGATTTTTCTCTTTGAATCTATCCAAGTTTTTCTTCTACCTTTTCTTACTTACCACCTGCTGAGTTGCTGTACGGCCTGTTATATGACTATCAGCATTTGTACTCAATTGGTGGAGTATTATATTATCGCTAAGCCTAGCCAAAAATCTCTATAGAATATTAAAATTTGTGGCGGAATTTATAAAGTTACATTGAAAGATAGGTATTTGTGACCTGTGGTTATTAAAGAGAGTGTGTCAAGACTTTGACTGTGCTAAATGATTTTTTTCTAGATTGCTTTTTGACTTTCGCAGTTCATTGCCAGGTAGTCTAAGGGTAAGGGTTCATTGCCAGTTAGTCCAGGGAGTCAGTCTGAGAGTTTTAAGTTTACTTCGTAGTACCTTACTCTTTTGGAGTTGTTTCAGCCATACCTGGGCATTTTCAGCTGTGTACGGCCGGAAATGTAGGTCTTTGGTGATTTCACACTCGAACACACAATGATCGATGGTACTTGTTGAGCGGCATATGCATGAGTCTGTGTGGTGCAATCCGAAGCGAAGCAGATAGGCTACAAAAGGACCATGCTCCGTCAGAAGATATGTCATTTCTCTTCCTATAGTGGTTAATTTCTTTGAGGGCACCGGGATAAAGTTAAATGTTCTCCTGCCTGTTAGCTCCAGCATTTCGCAGCAAAATATGCAAGATAATGCAGAAACTGGAGGAAATGGGAACAGATTTGTACAGTGTGGAATAGATCGCAGTCAATATATCTTCTCTCTCTCTCTTTTTTCTTTCTCCTCTGCAGATTTAGTAGAGATCAGCATAGCCTAAGTACTGTATATATTATGAAACATGTATATATTATCGCCAATGAAAATTATTATGAACTATGTAAGCATGTATTATGTAACAGGCTCAATGTATTATGAACTATGTAAGCATGTATTAATGAAAGAGCTATGTATTATGAACTACTTGTATATAAGCATGCACTATGGACTATGTCTGTCATGAACTATGTAAGCATATATTATGAACTATGTAACTATGTAAGTATATATTATGAACTATGTAAGCATGTGTATATGATACAGGATCAATGTATGCCCTTATAGGGCCCATTAGGTGTTGCCCTGGATAGTTGCGGAGCCTGGACTAGACCGGAATAGTCTAAGTAAGCAGCCCGGATGTTTAGACTCTGCTCTAAACTGTCAACTGCCTGCTAGTTTTTGCGTCTAGCTAGTTTTCCAAGGGATATAAGTTCTTGTTCCAGTCTTGATTTAAGATGTGATAATAGAATTGGCAGAGAGATGGCTGGGGAAAGTTGTCCATTTGCGTTATCTCTTGCCAGTTGGCGGGCTGCTTCATTGCCCACTGTGCCCACATAGGCGAGTGTCCAGTGGAGCTTGGGGTAAATCGTTATGATTTAGGAATGCTTGGCAACTTCTTTAACTTCATAGGATATCTCCGTTGCACCTACACATTTGGCTCTCTCGCCTTTCGGTAGTGGGAAAGTATTTGTTAAGTAACTTTGATGACATTTCAGACAATATGGGTGATTAAAACATCCAAATTGAATGTGCCAAAATCGCTGACCTCGGTAAGAGATAATTTTCCACATTTGCAGGATTTAATGTTCCCTTGCAAGAAGAAAAGAATTCGTACATTAAAAATATTCTGTGCTTCGTCATTTTCAGTTACTTCCAGGGAAAAAAAGGAGTTTCTCACATATCCATTCTTTTCCTTCGTGCTTGTACCGGAATGTATTGTTTTTCTCCGTGCTCGTTTTACATTATTTATGGGAATGTTCAAGCTCAACAAAAAGTTTGTTACTACAATGCGAAACTCATGAAGACTTTTTTCCCTGCGGGCTAAAGCCTAAAATTCTCACAGTGCTGCCATTCGGCAAAATACAAAAAATTTAATTTATCTTTCGAATATCATCAATCTGTAATTTTTTAATAAGCTGAGCGATTTGAAAGCAGTAAGTGCAATTCTTAATAATCTAGATCTCGGTTTTTATTTTAATAACATATTTAATTGATGTTAATTAAAATAAATATGTGCAGCATTATTGTATAAAAGACGTTCCTAACGCCATATATTCCATGCCTGGTACAGAAACTTTCGGTTTCTCAAACTGAAAATGTTTTTACCAAACTTGAGTAAAAATGTAAATTTCGTATGTTTTCATTTTACAGTTACTGATGTTTTGTAGACTTTTTCGCCACATTTACAATTTCTTGTGCTTTCAGTGCCATCTCTAAAGATCCATTATTAAATAAACCTATTGACTGCGCTGAAATTAAGACAAAAAATGAAACCGCCAAAAGTAGTGTTTACACAATCTGGCCATTAAACCGAATTTCCAAGGGATCAGTTGAAGTGTACTGCGACATGGAAGATGATGGTGGAGGCTGGACGGTATGTATGCCATATTCTCAAAATCAATCTCTATCGGCCAATCCGTATTTTTTAAGTAAGAAAAAAAAAACCAGTTTAGATGAAGTTTTTTAATTATATTTTCTGTTAGACTGAATTAACTGCGCTATATTTAGTATTCCAAATTGTTAGAATATATTTTAAAAGAAAACTACGAGGGTATATCAAAGATTCTTTTAAACAAAATTTATTTTATAGGAAACATTTACATTTTATAAATTAATCTCCTCCTTCTATGTTAGATTTTTTCCAAAGTTTTGATAATATTTTATTCCGTTCTCGTAGAATGAAGTTGGACGGGTGTCTAACCAGTTGCGCACGAATGGTTTCATTTGATCGCTTGCCTCCAGGTGCTTCTTTGAGGAGTCCAGCACATGAAAATCGCATGGCGATTAAGTCTGGGCAGTAAGGTTCATGATCAAACATTTTCCAATGCATTTTCACCAGTTTCTGCTGCGTTACACTTATTATGTGGGGCCTGGCGCTGTTATGGAGCATCAACATATGAAGATGGGACAATCTCGTCTTTTGGGCCGATAAGATAGAAAGCCTAACTTGATCCAAGAGACCGCAGTAGTATGTTGTATTATCTAATCTGTGTAAGAAATCCACGAGTAGAACCCTCTCCAGTGTCAAAAGACCATGGTCAACATTTTCCCCACAAACAATCGAGGTTTGGCTTCCATTGGGTTTCTTTCGCATTTCCTTCTTCACTCTATGCTTGCAGACTTTTATTTGGGAGTGTACTGATGCACCCATGTGACATGTCTTGTGACAGGTAACAATTTTATGCAAAAAAGCTTCCTTTTCTTTTTCAAAACGAGTTTGAAGCACGTGAGAAATACCAACTCGTGCAGCTTTTTAATATCATTCAGGAACTTTGGAACTCAACGAGCTGAAATTTTTCTGAGGCCCAACTGCTTTCTGATGATTGATTGGGCACTTCCGTAGCTGACACCAAGTTCTTCTGAAATTTGAAGCACTGTGCAGGGTCGATGCCATTCGGTAAGCTAACGAACACGTACAGTGTTTTCATTAGTCACTCTCGTGCGAGGAGGATGGGGGTGACCTTGATTCGCAATACGTTCACGGTCTTGCTTGAATTCATTGCAAAAAACCTTCACTTTTGAGCATGGAAGTGTAACTTCCCCGAACGGAGCATTCAGTCTTCGGTAAATTTCGGCTGGTTTCACGTTTTCACGGATGAGGAACTTTATAATTATGCTTTGCTCAATACACACGGGCACGCTCCTCTCACTTATCATAAGGCCTACTGAATAAAGCACGAGCCAAGCCGGTTGGTGCGATTTCCTTACTCTAGGCTACCCCACCTAACGACTTCAAGTGGCCAAACGCATACAAGTACCCATCGGAATGCTCAGACAATAAATTCTCGTTCATATTTGATTGCCCTATGTAAATTAAGTTGAATTACCCATAGGAAAATTAATTTATAATCTTGTAATGTTAATACTTCTATAAACTTGAATTTCAAATTATTTGAAGTGGAAATGAAATATTATTACATTTTGTATTCACCAGGTTATTCAAAGACGAGGTGATTTTGACAGTGAAAAAGATTACTTTTATCAAGACTGGGAATCTTACAAAAATGGTTTCGGAGACCCGAGTAAAGACTTTTGGCTAGGTAAGAAATGCAATCAGATTTCAACTTACAATTTCCCTCCACATTTATAAGAGCTCACTAGCATAGGGACATAAGTGTTTACACTCAGAAAAAGTTACTGAGTCCTCCCAGCCGGATAGTGGTTTGTCAAGCTGACTGCTGTACGGAATGCGTTCGAATCCTGGAAAAGGCATGGATATTTGTAAATGTATAGTAAAGGCCCTTGCCTACGACAGGCTCTGTTTTGCCACGATGAATTTCGTGGGCTTGTTATGATGTTGCTGTCAGACAAGTGAGAAAGGTTACAGCAACAAAAGTTGCTGAAATCCGTTAAATTGCAGTTGTTAGCTACAGTTTATTTATTCTTCAGAGGCAGTCTAGTAGAATGGCAACTACTGTTTAAATGTTGCGGAAGTTAAGAACTATAGAAATGTTTAATGTTAAATTTGTAAGAATGATTTGAATCTTTCTGCTCTTTTATTCATTTTAATATACCATAGATGATTGTGCTAAATATTTCATAACGTGGAAACTGTAGAAATGATTTTATGTTTGGGAAATCACATCCTCGTTCTTCATTTGAGTTCTAATTTATGTATTTCTGACTTGTATATTTCTTTTAAATAAATGTCCTGTTTTGAAATATTATATGGGCTTCAGGACTGGGTAAGGTAATTAATTTTTCAACGTCTGTAAGGTAAATAAGAGTGACGTCAAAATGGGGCATCAGAACTCTACAAAAATGCAAACAGATCAAAACACTCGATCGGTTTCGGTTTATGTGATTACGGCAAAGCCTCGAGGACTATTTGCCTAAGGAAAGGGATGCCTTCATGGAGGACTTTCTAATGGACACTGGCTCGTATAAACGTTACACAAGGGGGAAAACCACGAAACCGGCCATGCAGCCAGCTCGCTCTCGGGATTAGAGCCTCGGACCGAACTACCAGTGTTCAGCAACTTTACCGCTTGGCCGCTAGTGGGCCTCAAACATTCGATCAAATCAGTATTCTTACCTTAAACTTGTGATGAAAATGAAATGGAAGCAAGAAGTTTTATAGTCGTTGTTGTTGCTCATGCTCACTTGTTTGACAGAGTCAGCACAAGCCCACGAGAATTCTCGTGTCAAGGAGCGCTAGATTACGCCTGTCGTTGGCAGCAGCCTTGAGCACCTAACAGGTGACAGTACAATTTGGCTTAGTTCCACCCCCAGTTTTGATGGAGAGCACCCGTGGGGACGGGTCCGAGGGTCTCCCACCCCTTCTACCAAACCACATGAGAGGACTTTCGGCTCGCCACATATTTGAAGTGCCGCCATGCCGCACGCCATGCCGCACCGACACTATACATTTACAAACATCCATGCCTTCTCCGGGATTCGAACCCGAGCCCTTCGGCACGGCAGTCAGAGACACTAATCACTATAACGGTTGGGCGGCAGTTTTATAGTAATCTAATTTAGCCTACGGTAACTTCTTTGAATTATAAAAAGAGAAAGTGCACCATTCAGAGGAAATTTTAAAATAATTAAAAAAGATATGAATGCGTTACACGCGTAGAACAAGATTCAGGTAGAAAACACAATTTTGGGTATATCAGACAGTGAATTTAATATCATTCTATAATAGTTTCATCGAATTTAGGCTCCTCTGAGCAGCTAGGGTTTCTGGATCTATCATGAAGACCTACATTTACAGAGCCTTTATTAGCTAAATTTATAAATTTAACTTATTTTGGCTCTATTTTCACAAACCTACATTTATTAAGATGACATTTATATTACTAAACAAAGTAAGAAAGCAAAATATCATAAATGTTAAGATAACATATACCAAGTGACAAAAAAATCTCATTACCAGCTAAACTCCGCCATGACAGAGGGCTGAAAACGTCTATTCAACATTTCGATCTTGTTACTGGTTATTATAGAAAAGTGCTGGTTCTCCTGATTACTGTGGCAATGGCATTTAAAGCTTCATTCAACACCTCCAAATTAACCAAGTATAACTGAATTATTCTTTATATAGTATAGCTTGTTGGGAAATGAAAAATTTAACTAATCTGCCAACGAGGACTATAAGGAAAGTCCTTAGTCTATAAACGAGTTCCATGCTTTTGAAATGAAGTCTACGGTACACTTCAGAAGCTGCCAAATTTAAAATAATTCATCTGAATGAAAAAGGGTTCCTTTGTGGGGTCTACTTCCCTAATTTTTATGAGAAGGTGGAAGAGTAGTGACTGCAAAGAAGAAGGATTAAAATAACCCTTTATTACACTCTTTATGAAATTACAATGTGTCAACTCGACGCTAACAAACTACGCCTCTGCTTGGGCGGTAATTGAAACAGTAAGAACTAAACTCAAAATTTGAAGATATTCACAAGTAGTAGAATTACGCTACAGGGCTCAGACTATCCTGTTTCCTAACAGAGCGTTGAAGATTTAGTGGCAGCAAAGTAATAGCTGTTACGCTACGTTTAACCAGCAATCAATGCTAACCCGAAGCTTGCGCTACAACAAGCACAGAGCTTTCCCATACTCTCTAACTTTCCCTTCTAGAACTTGATACTTAAACCTTTTCTCCCACTGGTAGAATTTGCATTACTTCATGCGCGCTACCAAATTTAAATATTCTGCCACTGACAATTAGGGGAATGAAGGCTTATAGGAAAGATACTTCAAATTAAAATAATTTTGGTTATTTAAAATAAATATAAATCCCCACACCTTTATTAATACTTTCTGTTGCGAAATGCCCAGGTATGCCTATCTAATTTATAAGTCATTTACTTATTGCATTGATGAAATCAAGCACACTAAAAATATGAAATTTGAAAGTGGTAAACTCAGTTTACTGAACTGATGAACTGATGAAATTTAGTATATTAACAAAACACACTAAAAGTATGAAATTTGAAAATGGCGTTAAAATCATTTCACACAGTATCCCTGCTTCACTTGTGATTCTTTCTCCATCCGCTTAATGGTACTGGCATCATATCATTTACGTTCATTGAAAATCAAAATATAATTTCGCTTATTCTCAGGAAATCAAATTTTTGGTTTTGGTCTAGCAAGTTCTAAGACAAGAAGCTTTGCAAAAATTGAAATGGTAGTAATAACTATATTTAGCTGATTGTCTTAAAAGCCTGTTGACATTGTGAGGTTTGAAGTCTCTCGCTACCGTAAACTGTGACCAAACCTTTGACAGACGTAAAGCGACTCACGCTATGTCTGAAAATACAACAGAGAATTTTAAAAGGTGTAAAAGACCTTTTAAACTACGAGTAAATTAGATGATCAGAAGGCACACCTGGTGCTTACAAATCTGCCAGTATTTATGGTGTGAATTCAGGATAGACATTCAAATATAAAGCTAAATTTAAATAACTACTAGCCAAAGGCTACGTAGAGTAATTTATCTCGAGCTTCACCAGCGGGAATTTAATTATCGGAGAGTATAATGCAAGGCCGAAGACAGGAAGGAAGTCCTATCTTAGAATAGCAAACCTAGTAATGTGGCTTTCAAGAAGCAGAACACGCTCTGTCTTAACAATTTCCAAACTCTGACTTAACTACACCCCAACTAATTTGCAATCTGGAGGGAAAACGGAAAGTGAGAAGTGACAGGAAAGATTAAAAACATAAAATAATTGTATATTTAAATAAAGGAAAACATCACAACATTATAAATAACGTAAAAAGGAAATTATTTTAATGTAGTAAATAATACTTCATGACCAAGGAGTAGAGTAGATAGTATTAAGAAAAAAGAATTAATTTTGTGTAAAGTGTTGATGATTGAATTATATGCTCATTTGAAAAATAAATAAATAAATAAAATAAATAAATAAATAAATTTTTTTTTAAAAAATGAGCTACAGAGTAAGAGAGATAACTTAGAATTTGAATGCAAGGAAAAGGCTAGGGGAGGAGGGACGGGCCGATGTACTGTTCTAAAAGTAAACGATTACGCTTTCATGTTTATCTTTCTTTACAAAAAACAATTTAATCACAGTTCAGCTTTTTTTTCCTTTCGTTTTTCCTGCGTTCGCTTTCTCTGGCAGATAATTTAATATTAATGAATACAAAAAAAAAAAAAAAGCTTTTCAAGCTGAAGATATAAAAGATAAAGTTACCATTGTTTAATGCTGTTTTTACGGTTGTTCACTGCTGTTTTTAAAGTTGTTGTTAATATTCGGCTTACGTAGCTCTAGTTGCTATTGAGATGCTATTTAGTATATGTTAGTATACTAAATAACATCTCAATAGCAACTAAAAATTTAACTTTCGGGTCGTTTATTCTCCCATCCATAAAATTTCGAGTTCCATACTCAAGGACCCCATTCCGGATATGGATTCCTAGGGTATTTGCAGGATTCTTTGCCAGTGTGGTTTAATTTATATTTGGCCAAACTAAGAGAGCCTTAAAATTTCTCATTAAGGAACATGAGGCACATGCTAGAAAAAAGGAAACACAGAAGTCTTCTGTTGCCCCACACTGTTGGTCCGAAAATCACACTTTCAATTTTTCTGCTGCCATTCAAAAAACATCTTCCACTGGTAAACTGGATTTTCTAGCGACATTTCACATTAAAAAAAACTTTCTGTTCTAGTTAACGACCCTAATTCCAATCCACCTTTGCCTTCAGCCTTTAAAGAAATTATGTTTTAGTTCTGGTTTCATCAACAGATGGCGCCAGTAACTTTCTTATCGTATCTAATCATTATATCTTATCTCTTTCATTTGCGCTTTTGCAGCTGAGGACGGTGGTTCCGTAAAACCATCGAAACTTGTCCTGTGAAAATTTGAAAATATAACGCTGATTTTGTTGTTTCACTTCTAAATTAATATTTGTTTGGCGTGTTATTGTATCTTAACTGTATCTTAATATGTTAGTAATTTACTAGTCTTTAAGTATGGTTACTAGGTTGTTGAATCATTTAAAGACTGAAGAGAAAGTCAATTTAAGGCATGGGAACAGTTAAAATTTAGATAATCTACCTCTACTTTGGAAGATAAAGAGAGTTCTCTGCACTTGTGTTGTTTAGTGTTAAATTATAAAAATATACTATTACGGTGTGGGTGCAATATTTTACACTGAAGTGCCACTGAATTAAGGATAGACGTGGCCATGCATATTTGTGTGCGCTGGGCCGCATTTATGTTCACATGAGAGAGCCGTGGTAACTGCATATATAGTTAGTACTGTGGTTGTTGTTAATCAGTCGTTTCAGCTGTCAGTATGGGTAAAACTTCTGATTTAGACTCCTTCGATAGCGAACTAATGAAAGACACTCGGCCCATTGGGGATCCAATTTCCGAAGTCGTCAGATAGCTAGGATTTTCAAGGTCGACATGTCAAGAGTATACCTTGAATACACTCATGGTGGAAAAAAAACTAGTGATTGGGCAAAGTGCAAAAAATAATTAAGCGAGCTTAATGTGAGACAGCTTAGCAGCATTGTACGTAGCCAGCGAAGCCATACATTAGCTCAAATTACCACCCACCTGAATCAGGGCGTCAGTCATTTGCAACGCTCTGTCAACGTTTACTCGCTTCACTTCGAGGGCTGTAGACCCATAAGAGTGCCACTACTCAATGCGGCACGTCTTGCCTGAGCAAGAGAGCACAGATAATGGATTCCAGAGGACTGGAAACGAGTAGCATGACGTGGTGAATCTCAATTCCGACTACTTAATGTCCCTAATCCAATGGAAGTCTGATAATATGATGTCAGGTACATGAAGCCGTGGATCCTGCACGCCAGGTTGGAACTGTACAAGGCCATGGTAGTTCAATCATGGTCCGGAGTGTTTTCTCTTTGCAGCATATGGGGCGTTTGGTACTTGGAACAACCTCCGTCAATATGATTCGGTACGTAGAGTTGCTGGGCAATCACCTCCATCCATTTATGCTTTCCTGCCGTTCACACGAAAATGGAGTCTTCCACCAAGGTAACTGGACCTCTGACAGGTCTCGGTTAGGTACTGTCTTGGTTGGATGAGTATTCCTCCGACTTCTCTGTCAGGAATTAGCTGCCTAGAAGCCCTGACTTAAGTCCTATTGAGACCTTTGGGGTACCTCGTAGAAAGGTTTGAAAGCACATCACACAATACTAGCGATTCTTCCTGAATTATGGACAACTCTAGCTGATGTTTGGCAAGTCTTTACCGTAAACACTTTCCCAAACTTGTTGAACACATGTCATAAACCTTGTCGCCCTGCTGCTGTTATGCAGACCAGAGGAGGCTCAACTCGTTATTGACTTGCCGTCCCTAATTCGGTGGCACTTCAGAGTCTTTCAGTTTTATAAAACCTGATTTGAATACACCTAATTTCGTTTTGTTGTATTTAGAATTTAACACAGAAAACTCATTTTTCAATTCTGTTAATATTTTAAATAAGTGTTAAAAGGCCCAAGACCTTTGAAAAACAACTATCGGAATAACTTGACTATTTGAGCCCCTATTTTTAATTTTGGATTTGAATTAAAGAATTAAAGAAGACATTTTGGCGAAGAGAGTCGCTAAAAGAAAGTTTTATGGCAAAATACTTTTAAAGCAACTTTTGGATAACATCTCAAATGTTTTTATTTTAAGTATAAATTCAGGAAAATTGCTTAAGATTGCTTTGATGAGTAAACGCGTAGTTATTGAACATGCAACAGACTCTTTTTAATGATATTAAAAGAAATCAAATAAAGAAATTGTAGAGTCTGGCTTGCTTTGGAAGCATAAAATAGGAGCAAAATCCGAACAGACGTAAAGCGAATTATTGCCGTGTCTCAGGTAACTACAGAGACTTTAAAAGGTTTAAACAACCTTTTATTAAAAAGGAACTTTGAAAATAAACGGATGTCCTGTGTTAACAGAAATTAACCACCATTTGTGGCAATGAAACTAAAGTAACAGTCAATTCCAAATTTAAAACGCAGACTGATAATCAAAGACTACACAATATTTAAATCTAAGCTGGCTCAGAACTCTAACCGGCATGTCAAATTTAAATGTCAGCAGTAATAACGTACAAATGAAGAATTACAAACTTATGAGAGCCGTCAGAAACTACAAAATGTGCCCGCGGGACATAGCACACGCTGTGTCTTGAATTTTTAGAAACCTCAGCTTAAATGGTGTCTGCCCTCATTTACATTCCGGTAAGGAAATGGAAAGGATGGGTTACAGTGATGGCTGAAGTTATAAATAACTGATTGATTTCAATAATAAATCTTACGAAATGGCACAGTATTAGGTTCTGTAAGTTGCAAAATTAATTCTATACGTCACGAAAATGAATAATGCAATTGTTTTGTTCCTGGCTAATATGTAAAATTTGTTATTTTTCAGGCAATGATAATATTTTTGCTTTGACTAACCAAAGAGCCAGCGTCATCAAATTCACTCTTTCTGATTGGGAAGGTAATACGACGTACGCAACTTACGACAGCTTCTGGATTGACGATGAACCTCATAAATACACAGCACATGTAAAGGGGTATAGGGGAACAGCTGGTAAGTAAACAGAGTGCCCTAAATAAAGGACCGGCTTCCTATTTTCTTTTACAATAACTGTCACATACATATTTACTCGCTGAAAGACAACTGCGATTAAATGATACGTCTTTCTTACAGGTAACTCCTTCTCTTTTGTAAACGATGTCCCTTTCAGCACTAAAGATAAAGATAATGATAAACATGAAAAGAGCTGCTCAGAGATGTTTAAAGGAGCTTGGTGGTACACCAGCTGCCATGGTTCCAATTTGAATGGATGGTATCTAAAAGGCGCCCACAAGTCTTATGCTGATGGAGTAGAGTGGAGTTCATTTCGAGGGCAGTATTACTCTTTGAAAGACACAGTTATGAAAATCCGCCCAATGGATTATAATCAAAAAGGCAAACTTGAAATACCTGTTACACCGCACTAGAAAGCAGAAGTTATTCAAGAACACACAGTTTTAGTTATGCCTCAATTTTGTTTTTCGTTTTAACAAATACTTCTACTGTAGCGAATGCCTTCATTC
Organism: Stegodyphus mimosarum; assembly: GCA_000611955.2. Classification (NCBI taxonomy): domain Eukaryota; kingdom Metazoa; phylum Arthropoda; class Arachnida; order Araneae; family Eresidae; genus Stegodyphus; species Stegodyphus mimosarum. Next base: position 109,111 of record KK122506.1, read on the forward strand.
ACTTTTATTTTATGAAGAAAATTCATAGTTATATTTATATTCAATTTCTGTACTTGTTTTTACTAGATGAATTAGATGTTACCAGAGAGGTTTTACCAGATGACGTATGTAAAACATGGAATTTGCCACAAGTTAAATTCCGCTATTGGTATATTTAATGGATTTTCATTTCGTTGCTGTTTAATTACTTGACTTATCTTTCACATGCAACTAATGAGAAGATCTTTGGTTATAAAGTCACCTAAATATCTTAAATTGTATGCCAGAATAATGCTCTGGCATTTAACAGCAAGTTATTAACGGCAATAAAAATAAATGATTATACAGGTCTACAAAAAAAAAAAATTAAAAAGTTTGTCTTTGTCAAGTGATTTTTATGCAGTTTTTGGCGCTGATTTCAAAAATGACATTGTTCTTTTTTTTTGTTTATTATTCAAGGTTCTCTGCAGGATAAGGTAAAACGCTTGAGAAAAATGTGACAAAAACAATTTTTATGTATGTCTGTTTTAAGTTTACTATTGGTTAACTAACTAAACTATCTGATGTAGACGCAGATAGACTTCTTGTGTGGTAAAATAAATTATGCACGTTTTTTGCCACGTTTCATTTAAACTTATTTCCTCGAATTTCGTTAGGCATATATTTGTCAATCAATCAATTCAGTTTCCACTTTGAGGCAAGACGAAAATACATCACACTCGAAGCACCTTATTACGAATTGTAAAACAGACAAAAAAAAATAAAGCATCAAATGCAGTTAAATAAACAAATTTTACAAGTAAAATTAGAATTTGTAGGCGAAAACAAGAAATTCAGCCAGCGGGCAGGAAGACAGATTTTTAGGTGCACAAAATAAATTGAAAGTTTTTTTTTTATCCCACTGGGGAAAAAGACTTGAAGTTGGTGCACAAACTGACTTAATTCAGTATTCTAAGAGTTTTAAATGTAAACAAACGGCGGCTTCGTTAGCATTACCACCGCACAAAACTTTCAAATTGTTGGTAGTTCTACAACTATTGCATGCAGGTTACTTAAAGGTAGAAAAACCTTAACCGGAACACAAGAACAACATAATTCAATCGCTTTTAAATAAAAAAATGCACAATTTACCAACATATAAGAATAAAACAGCTGAGCTCACGGAGCCGAGTAACAGAGTAGTCCCATCTACAAAATTTCAACGTTCTGAGGTTACTTGCTTTTGAGTTATCCGATATAGATGCATACGAAACGAAAAGCAATCATTTCTGAATCCGTTTTAAATCCGTTTTACAGTACATTTTGGGAAAAAGAATCCTTTATTCTGTCAGTACGTACATATGTAACGCAGAAACATCATTCAAATGGATTCGAGAGTGGTCAAAATAGATATTTTCGTTGAAATATCATACCCGAAATTGTTCGCGATTACAATACTTCCTTTATTTCGTACAAGGAAATAAAAATACATAAAGGTTTATTAAAACTAGGAAGCAAGTGACAAAGGTGTATTACAACATGATTATACGGCTTTGTAAGAAGCGTTGTCGCTTTCCATCAAAACTTCTTTTGGTACTTTCCCGGTTGTGAACTTGAGAACTTTCTTTTTAATGTCCAACAGTAGTTTGCCATCATGTAAACGTTCCATCGTTCTTGATATCTTCATTCCATTTCTTTCATGTCTTGACTGAAACGTTCTCCTTGCTCTTCACTCAGAGTTAGAAGAGTTCCAGAAAAATAGTCAAGGTGTGAGTGGAGTTAATGAACTTTTACACTCATATTGCACTTCAACTGTTTGTAAATGAACAACAAATGCTCTGACAAAGGTGCTACAGTTTGGATCTTTTTTTGTTGCCAAGAAAGCAGGTTACTACACGTTTAAGACTTCCAGACTTTCTTTCCCATATTTTCCATTTTTGTTTCAAAATTTTTATCCGTCAAAAGTCTTCTTATGTCAAGCCCAACAAATACACCTTAAGAGTTGCCTCAGTAAGCCCGGAAACTGTTCACAAAGCTATCTACTCCTTCTTCAGGTATGCTTTTATAGTTTCATGAAACCCAACGTGATGTGAAGTGGTGGAAGTAAGATCGCTTTATGATCCACTAAACTCCTATTCTGAACATTACCTCTAGGAATAAGAGCCCTGCTTTTTAATATAATGTTTTCAGTTACGACTATCCCATTCACAAAGCATGGGAACTTTTTGTAATCTCTCTGTTGACCTCGTAACATAGAAAGAAATAACTTTCAAATCACCGCAAATCGTTCACTTATGATTGGTGTAAATAAGCTTGCTGAGGACCAATTAAAGATTTTCATAGTGTTCTTTCAAATGATCTGAATGTCCAACAAATACAGAAGTATTTTGGATGCCATTATGAAGGAGGATGGCTTTCAAACTCCTTTTAGATGAATCAATGAAAAGTCTGTAGTCTTCTGTTTTATATTTGTTCTTGAAGTTTCCCATCACTCTAGGGATATTGTGACAAATCACCACGTCCTTGAGAAAAAAAGGCGCATATTCTTTTTCTCCGTAGTGGTCTCATGAAATGATATACCAGGAACCAAGAACCTCTTTTCCTTTAATCTTGATCTTAAAACCTCTGCCGAATCCTTTGGAAGGTCTAAATCTCTTTAAATCGTTTAATTCAGAATGAGGGAAGGATTTATACTCATTACTGCGTGGATCATAACAATCCTCACTGTCATCATCATGTGACAATGGTCCTTGAGCTTTTGGAATATCAAATATTTTACAGGCATCTTCGACAAGCACTAGTTTCAAAAGTTCTAACAATTTAGAAACGATTTTTCTAATTTGTGTACAAAATATAACGTTAATACACTACTCTGAATTTCGATCACTCATTTCTGCACCAAAGTGCTTTCATAGATATCTAATTAGCTTTCCAATAAATAGCATTTCCTCCTACCAGCTTGAAATTTATGTATATATCAGTTAGTACAAATGTATTAAATAGGAATATTTACATAATTTTAATACAGTTACATCATGGAAACCATTACTTAGCCATTCCGAGAATTGAATTGTGTAAACGATATTACTTTTCATCAAAAGCTATTCGTCGTTCATACATGATTCTTGATATCATTCATGAAATGACGATGATATTCATACGTACAAAGACATTGCACTGAATGTCCGAAATGTATTTTGGAAAAGAAACCGGCTCTGATTTATTTTTCTGATAGTCACGTTTGTGAAGTTTATTTCAATAAACATGTTTGAGTCTTAATTCTTTTAATCGCCCACTTCTTGTCACAGTTGGATTGGATGATTGCTTGCGAAACTAAAATTTAAGCTTTATGTCGGGATGTATTTAGAACAAGGTTATTATATATTTGTACCATATTGTAAACATTTAAACATTTGGACTTCCCAAGATCCCCCAAGAAACAGAAAATAACTTTTGTTAAATTTAATTGAAACGAAGAAATCTTAACATTCATATAATTTAAGTTTGATTTTATCTCGCAAGGGGGCATTCCCTACTCATCATCACCGATTTCGCTCAAATTTATAGGGCATGTAGGGCTTGGCTAGAAATGAAAGTACCCGAGAGCGAAAAGGGGTAACCCCAAATGGCCAAGCGTTTAGAAAATAAAACTTTTGACGCTGCTCTCGCACTGTATAAGCCATTTACGTTAGAGCGTTTGGCAAGCAGTGATTAGCGCGGCGGTGAGAGCTCGATGATCGTGGGTTCGACTCACCGTGTGGAGACTTTTTTTTTCTTTTTCTCAATTTTTATATTATTCTTTTCCAACTAAGTAAAGAGGCACATATTTTATTTTATTTATTTATTTATACTCAAAAGACATAGGAAAGGTAAAAATTTCGGACTTTTCAACAAGGGATTGTAATTAAAGAGCATACGAAAAGACTTTGTACATGAAAATTCAAAACTTTATTTGTCGACATTCGATCCTTTCATGTGTCGGGATGATATTTCTTCTCTTGTACGTGCGTTAAAAGACTTAACTTGCCTTAACGTGTACAAGAGAACAAATTTCTTCTGCTCGTTGACTCGTGGGGAGAACAAACAAATCCGCAATTATGCGACGAACTCTTCCGAGATGAAGAAGGATTGCCAACTTGTAGCATCAAAGTATAATTCTCTCTAAATGTATCCCACTAGTGCAACCTTGCGATGTATATTTTTATCGTCGAGTGATAAACTTTACTAAAAAACAGAAAATTGTTCTTATCTCATCGAGCAAGAGAAAGAAATGAGTTCTCGAGAAGACTGCATAAAAATACATTCGATTGTTCATCATCCATTATCCGCCCTAATATTCGGTAACATGTTACGTTACGCGTGGTTCGCTTCTAAACTTTGCGGTGAGAGAGAATGCTTAATGAATGTCAATCAAGTATGTTTTTCTGTGGAGACGTTGAAACAACAATCTTATTGTAAAAATGCGGCTTTATAACGTGTGCTAGATGCAGAAATAATTATTGTTTTCCCTGTTTCTACCATAAATATCATCCCGACACATGTAATCAATCATCTAATGCCGACAAGTAAGTTTTGAATTTTCATGTGCAGTCTTTTCCTATGCTCTTTAATTACAATCCCTTGTTGAAAAGTCCGAAATTTTTACCTTTTCTATGCCTTTTGAGTATAAATAAATAAATAAAATAAAATATTCACCTCTTTGCTTGGTTGGAAAAAGAATAATATAAAAACTGTGAAAAAGAAAATAAAGTCTCCATACGGGGAGTCGAACCCGCGATCCTCGCATTATTACTCCGAGCCGAACGTAAATGGCTTGTGCGGTGCGAGAGTAGCGTCAAAAGTTTTATTTTCTAATTGCTTGGCCATCTGGAATTCCCACTTCGGGTACTTGCATTTCTAGCCAAGTCCTGCATGCCCTATAAATTTGAGCGAAATCGGTGATGACGAGTAGGGAATAACCCCCTTGCGAAATGAAATCAAACTTAAATTACATAAATGTTAGAATTTAAGTTACAATGCGAAGGCAAATAGTTGTCCGTAGCACAGGAAAGTCAAATAATGTGGAATCAAATAAATTAATTTAGATGTTTAGCTATTTTAAGAGACCAGAAGCGACATAAAATATATAAAAATGCATTTCAAGTCATATTTCATAGAGAAAGTAACTCAAGATTGAATTAATTAGAAAATTCTTAAAAGTTCACTGCACATCCAACACAGTGACATTTGAAAAATAAATATGAAATTGAAATGCTTACCTTTTTGACACTCGTATGTATCTTCGTATAACCCAGAAGCGTATATAGAAACCCTACCAACATTTCGAAGATCATTATTTTTTAAGCAGCTTGAAGCTTTTCAATAACTGGTGGCAACTACTAAAGATTGTACAAATTCAAAGATATGACTAAATATGAAATTCAATATATGACTAAAATATTTTCGGATATTTGGCCAAGCTTCATGTTCAGTTTAAGTCCGTGCAGATGTTATTTGTACAAATAGCAAAACTCAGTATTAGCTATTTATGCAGAGTGAAAGTGAAACAGAAAAGGCATTTCAAATGCACTTCAAAAATGGGAAAATAAATCTTCTAAAATATTTCCTTCAGAAAGAAAGGGGATGGACGCACCGAGTCAATAAAAGACGAAATTTGAGTAATATGTAATTTGTTATTACATATGCGTAAGTTACTGTATATCATGAAAGTAGTATCTCGTGTATTTTGTTTTTCATTCAAATATTACAAGCTCATGGAAGGTATGTTGACTAAATTCTTCTAACAGTAAATTACGATGCAATATTCAGAAATAAACGTTTGTGTATTTAATTGATGAATCAAATGCATAATTTCAAATATTTCCTCAAGATGCTCACTTTAGAAATACTGTTGATTTTATGCACAACAAACGTATTCTTTAAAAACAGGTTGGGAGACTTTTATCGTAACGAACTTGCTATATACTGTTACGAATTTCACATTTATTTAGAATTGTAATTAAAATTCCTTTTTATTTCCTGTGCAACGCAGACGATTTTTGAAGAAAAAGCTACGTCAAAATAAATAAATAAATAAATAAATAAAGTAAAATAAAAAAAAATAAAAACAAAAAAAAATTCTGAAAGATTTCAGATTTTAAATTACGTCCAAAGGCGCGTTTTTTTAACGTTTCGTGTGCTACCTTTTTTTATTAAATATCATGTACTACCTACTCAAACCATAAAATTCAGTTCAAAATCAATATCGCAAAATCATTTTAAAATGAACATATCTTTAGAATTTCCGTAAGTCTCGTGCGCTGGAGATAAAAATGTTTTTTTTTTTCTGACAGTGTTGC
>KK122506.1:115590-131556 GCA_000611955.2 Stegodyphus mimosarum
GGTTTTATCACAATGCGAGAAACATGCATACATTTATGCAGATTTTTCATTTTTTAAAATTTAATGCAGAGCGATAACATTTAGTGGCAACAATTTGAAAAGTGAAACGGGCATTCAGAGTGAATCGACGCAAAATCGCAAAACGAAAGTAATAGTCCTTCGGGACTAAATCCCTTTGGACTAAAAATAAAATAAAATGAAAAAAAAAAAAAACAAAACAAAAAATCTGAAATGTTTCAGATTTTAAATTACGTCCAAAGGGGCGTTTATTTAACATTTTTTGTGTTACCTTTATTTGTTAAATACCATGTTCTTCGCACTTAAACCATAAAATTCAGTTCAACAGCAATATCGCAAAATAATTTTAAACTGAGCCTATCTTTAGAAATTTCGGAACACGCTCTGACTCGCTGGAGATAAAAATGTTTTTCTGCACAACGTTGGTATTGCTGGCTTTGAAATCTTTGAGTTTGTTAATGAAAAATTCGTTAAAGTTTTAGAGAATATTGTTACGAATTTCACATTTATTTGGCTATTTATTTAGAACTGTAATTAAAATTCCTTTTTATTTTCCCGTGCAACGCACGCAGACGATTTTTGAAGAGAAAGCTACGTCAAAAAAAAAAAAAAAAAAACATGCATACATTTATGCAGATTTTTCATTTTTTAAAATTTAATGCAGAGCGATAACATTTAGTGGTAACAATTTGAAAAGTGATACGCCGTTTTTGTGTTTCCGACGCAAAATCGCAAAACGAAAGTAATAGTCCTTCGGGACTAAATCCCTTTGGACTAAAAAATTGAAAACTTTCAGATTTTACATTACGCCCAAAGGTGCGTTTTTTTAACATTTTGTGCGTTACCTTTCTTTATTAAATATCACGTTCTTCGCACTTAAACCATAAAATTCAATTCAGCACTAATGTCACAAAATAATTTAAAAATGAGCATGTCTTTAGAATTTCGGGTACACAGTCTCGCACGCTGGGGATAAAAGTAATTTTTTTTCCGTACAGTATTGCTATTGCTCGCTTTGAAATCGTTCAGTTTTTTAATCAAATATTCGTTAAAGTCAAAATCGCTGAAACAACCTTGTATTTGTCACATTGGCATGTTTCTCTTCTCTTCTAATTCGCTAAAGTGTTACAATATGAAATCAATAATAAAATAAATTCCAAATTCCATGTTATGGCTTCAAAATGCCCATATTGGGAATAGGATTACATTATTCAACATTTGATGTCTCTAGGTACCGTTGTTTTATCACAGTGCGTGGAATATACATACTATATTGATACAGATTCTTCATTACTTAATTTCTATAAATATAACACAGGACAATAATATTTGGGGGCAACAATTTGAAAAGTGAAACGGACATTAAAAGTTTTCAACGCAAAATCCCAAAACGAAATTAATAGCCCATCTGAGCTAACGCTCTTTGGGCTAAAAAGTATAAATTTCTTTTAATTAATATTTTAGAAACCATCACATTATAAATATAAATCAATTTAATATTTAATGAACGTAAATTGAGCGTACTAACATATACCAATACGTTTCAAACCATTCAAATACAAACCCTTAATTATCTGCGTATAATGTAGGATAGACTTACACCACTTTCAAAGGAAACAGCTCAATAATATGTGATAATATGTGGTTGATGTAGTAAAGTGCTAAGAAACTTCGTCCTCAAAGTACCAAATCTTTTGGCAACATAAGTGATTACATAGAAGATTTTTCTCTTCATAATTAATAAATACAAAATATCTGAAAGCTTTCAGATTTTATATTACGTCCAAAGCAGCGTTTTTTTAACGTTTTTTGTGTTACCTTTATTTATTAAATATCACGTTCTTCGCACTTAAACCGCAAAATTCAATTTAATAGCAATATCGCTAAATAATTTTAAAAAGAGCATATCTTTAGAATTTCCAATACACAGCTTTTTTGTACAGTGTTGCCATTGCTTGCTTTGAAATCGTTGAGTTTATTAATCAAATATTCGTTAAAGTGTTACAAAATATGAAATCGATAATAAAACAAATTTCAAATTCCAAATTTGGGCCTCTAGATGCCCATATTCGGTGGAAGATTTCGTTGTTCAAAATTGGATAGCTCTAGGTACCGTTGTTTCATCCCAATGCGAGAAACATATATATATTTATGCAGATTCTTCATTATTTAATTTCTTTAAATATAACACAGGTCGATAATATTTCGTGGCAACAATTTGAAAAATGAATCCACATTTATCGTGAACCTACGCAAAATGCCGAAGTGAAATTAATAGTCCTTCAGAGCAAATTGCCTCTTTGGACTAATAATTTGTAATCCTGCTTTAAAGGCGAGACGAATGGCATTGTTTTCGAGAAGCAATTTGCTCACCATAAACAGAATTAATCAAAAATATTCAGAAATCTTTGACGGCAGCAAATAATGGAAACTTGATGTTGTTACCTGATTTGTTTTAATAGCTGCCATTTCTTCTTTTCTCGTAACCGTGAAAAATCTGATTTTTCTCCAGAAATTTCGTTTTTTGATGAGGAAACAAAATTACAAGTAATTATGCAACTGTGTCTAGTTACGGTTTAATGCAAGAAATCAATAACTCGAACGAATGAAAAATGCAACAAAATGGTTGCATTCTTCTTCATATTGAGGGACTGAAGGTTACTTGTAAAGTGTAGAAAACTGTGATATGAAACCTTTTAACTTATTTAAAATAAAAAGTGTGAGAAAGCGTGAAGAGACGTTAGGTTGTTTGGAAGCAGGAGATGTGAAAATGAGCAATCTCCTCGCCGTGATTCGAACCGCGGACCTCTCGAATACGCGTCGAGCGTGCTGACCACTACGCCACGAAAGCATGCCAAGAAAGCGGAGGAAATACCTTATAAGCGAAGCTGTGAAAAATTCGTTTCTTTTTTTTCAATAAACTTCACTGAGACTCGAGTTCAACATTGTGATATTTAGTTTCTAAATAAAAACAGTCAAATTTAGAAATTAGAAATTAATTAGAAAATAAACACCTAAATTGATGATTATAGCATTATTAAACCTTTTATTCAATTTTTCTCAGGAATGATATCCTTTAAACAAAAATTTCAAATTTCAATTCCTTGAGAAATAAAAATCTGAAGAATAAACTGGTCTTTCACAAAATATAAAATAATTTCACTTTTATTTTTAAATTTTTTTTATTAATACAAGCGATAAGATTTGACGCTTGTTTTATCTGCATGCACCATATAAAGCAATTCTGGACTTTGAAATCAGCTAATCTATTGGCTTAAAATTCCAACAACCGAAACTTGCGGTTTTCATTATTATTGTAGTAACTGGATAAGGAAACACACTTGATATTCATAAAAGACAGTTTCTAGGCTCGTTTCAGACTGAATTTTTAAAACAGATTATTTTATACAAATTCACTTATATAAGCAGCTATCTACTGGTGATGTGAGTATATAATATTTTTTGGAAGAATTTCTGATAACATGAAAACGCTAAATTGTTATTTTTGAAATTAATTTCAGGTTTGCTAAAACTTTGTTTCTAGTTTTATGTAATGAAGATTCATTCTGTAAACAAAATTAAAAAATAATCCTATGTAAAACTATAAAATCTCACACGTACACGGCGAAAAAAAAAGCGAGACTCCCTTTCTACTAGGCCGATTGACAAAATTCAAATTACGTTTCCCATGTCTCGAAAGCGCGACTTAGGATATGTATTAGATTTATATATAGCATTGTTCTAATATAGATATTTTGACACAAAAGCAAAATTTTTCTGAAATGACATGCCAATATTTTAACATATTTCTATTCTACGATTCAAATTATGCCAAACTGCCAAGTTTTGTAAAAATCGCACGAGAAGTTTTTAAAAAAATTAGCTCCCAAGATTTTATCTCCTCGATATTAATTGAATTTGATATGCATTTATTAATACCCCTTTTTTATGAAACTTATTTGATTCCTTCTTACACAGTTCGAAATTTAGATTCATTTCAAATAAATTTCACCGATCTTTTAAGATGTATTTTTAAAATTTGTATTTTTAAACAATTTTTATAAATTTTTCAAAAAAAAATTTTGAATTATAAAATTTTTACCATAATCTTAAAGTAGATCTATTTCTAAACTACCTGTAAACAATTAGATCTTTTTATTCGAAATTTCCGAAGATATACTTGAATATATATATATTGGCGCGTTTTAAAATTTGGCATATTTCATTCACCACCATAATGAATATCTTAGCTAGTGGACCATTCTTACGATAGCGAAAAGAAAAGAAGTTCCATTCAGCAACAAGAAACCAAGCGTTTATATAATGCTTTACCAAAACGATGCATCCTGAATTATACCTGAACATTGCGCTTAGATTGAGTATATATAATTTGGCACTGTGTGACCGACAAAATGGAATTTAAGATTTTTGATCGAGATGAATATAATTTTGCAGTCATGTTTTTATAAGGTGACGTTATATCTAGAAGTAGTTTTGTTTTTGCATCGGATGCTTAGCAGTGACTAGGAGTTGCCAACAGGCGGCGCTGCTAGCAGGTTTTTAACTCTTGATCTCAATGTTTATTCAGCATCCTTTTTATCCTGTGTAATGGCTGTAACAGACAACAGTATTATGATTGAGAATTTAGGATGTTTAAGGCCAGATCGCTCCTCTATAACAATGAAATGGTAAATAAATGAATAATAAAATAAAAATATTTGTGGAGATAATCTTTGGTATTAAAAACGAAGTCGACCAGCTCCTGAATACATTTCAAATGGTCCATCATAATTGCAGGTGAGGTCTCTCTTTTTAATCTCTATTTAAGTATAAATGTTATAAATATGGAAGCTCTGAAAACTAGAAAACGAGTATTAAAAAGTTCACTGACGCGGCAGGAAGTTGTTCCGTCATTAAATGTTTCAGATTCGGTTGCATTGCAACTATTTGAAACCAAAACTAGTGAAATTTCGAATGAACTTAAATGTGTATTTTATTCAATTTTCGAAGCATGTAAACCCGAGGAATGGAATAAAAATGTTATGGATAAAGAAGTTACAGATGATGTAGTTGATGAGTTGTTATTAATGATTAAACGCAAATTAGTCATAGTTAAAAATACAATCAATTCTGAACATTCTGTTTCTGCTGAGCCGAAGAATAATTCAAATTTTTTTCAGATGTTAAGTTACCGACGCTATTGGTACCGAAATTTAATGGTAAAATCGAGAATTGAATAATATTTATGTAATAATATAATAATTTTACGATGTTTAAGGATCGAGAACTGGATAATGTTTAATGTTTAAGCTAGTGTAATAGAAAGCAAATCTATTTCGAGTAATGCAATGAAATTACAATACTTGAAAGCTAGTTGTAAGGACGAAGCTCTGAGAGTAATACAATCTATTTCTATTTCGGATACAAATTTCGATATAGCATGGAAACAGAAGACAGGTATTCTAATAAACGTGAGCTTTTAAATGCTGTTATAAAAAAGCTTTCGAATCAGCCGAATATTAGTAAAACATCTACTTATTTCTATTTTAAGTTTAGTTGATGCAACAAATGAATATATTCGAACTTTGAATATTTTAAACTACAAAGTAGAAAACTTAACGGAAATAATGATAGTATATTTAATAGTGGATAAGTTTTATAAATCAACTCGATACTGGTGGGAAAAAGAATTAAAAAACTCGAAAAAATTCGGTTCGATTGAACTACTATTTTCTTTTTCAAAAAATCTAAGCGAGAACGCTTCAGTATAGTAAATTAAAAGAGTTAAAAAAGAGTAATAATTCTTAACATAAAGTTGGAATGAATATCCACTTCTAATACGAAGAACATAAATTTAAACTGCATAAAGTACCGTGGTGAAGAATTTTATTCAATATATAAAGTGTCCAGAATTTTTCTGTCAATGACAGGAGTGAATTCGTGAAATGAAATAAGCTTTGCTTTAATTATTTGAAAAAAAAAAAACATTTCGTTCGAACGTGTTCGTTTAATTATCGACGGCAAGAATGTTCACGAAAAACATTCAGTGCTGCTGCATTTCGAAAATGAGAAAGTAAATCCGAAAGCGCTCATATTTCAAAGCCAGAAGTAGTGGAGGAAATGACAGTCAGTCTCAATTCGAATGCTGAAATTTTTTTTTCACTCTTCTACTGATAAAGTATTTTTACAGTCGCAGCTGTAAAGGAAATTGCGTCAGACAAAGAATGTTTTGCTTTTTGCTGCGAATCTATCTATATAAAAGGAAGAGTCTGTTTGTGTGTGTGTGTGTGTCCCTTGCATTTCCTATACTTTCAACGTTCTTAATATTTCAAGATCTGTCTTTGATATGCCAGTTTCCTTCTATTCTAATATTCTTAAATATGCCGACGACTCAGTGATTCTCACCAGTTCAAGGATGCTATAGATAAACTTCAGTTACACGTTAACCTAATTAATAAATACTGCAATGACTGGAAGATCAACTTAAATGCTGTGTATCACTATTGTCCACTATCGAAGATATAGAAAAAATGGTACAGCTTGAGTATAGGACCCCATTTGCGATTTTCAGCTTGGCGCACTTTTTAGACGGTATTTTTCTGGTAACCCTGTGAAGTCTAGAATACTCCATTTCGGCAACCCTGTTTGTATTTTTGCTAAATCTTAAATATTGATGTATTCAACAAATTTCTAGAAATTGTAAGGGACATAAACTGGGCAGAGTATAGGATTTCTTTGTAAATTTACCATGATTTTGTAAACTTTACTAAATTTCCGGCATTTTACTGTATCTTTAATGTAAACATGTATTCTGAACTCCTGTTTTGTTTTACAACTTAAAACTTGCATTTTCAATATTACTGCTTAAAATATGCTTCCATGTACTTGTGTATTTTCAAACTTTTCTTTCTTTTTAATTTAAACATGCGTTCTTAACTCCTATTTTCATGTTTTTAATTTAAACATGAATTCTGAACTCCTATTTTCAATTTTACAGCTTAAAAGTTTTATTTTCAGTATGACTGCTAAAAACATACCTCCACTTATTTATTTATTTTCAGTTTTACTGTTTAGATATATATTCTAAATTTTTGTTTAAAATTTTTCTTTTTAAAATGTGCATTCTAACTTCTATTTTTAATTTTAACTGCTTTTCTAAGGCTAAACTTGTATTTTCAATATTACTATTTAAAATAATATGCCTCCACTTACTCATGTACCTTCAAATTTGCTGTTTAAACATATATTCTAAAATTTTTTCTGGTTAAAACGTACTTTCTAACTTGTGTTTTCAATTTTAACTGCTTTCCATGGCTTGGCAATATTTTTCGGTCGCCAAGCGAAAAAATCGCCAATGAGGTCCTATACTCAAGCTGTTCCGAAAAAATTTTCAAGTTAACTCTAACATCAGTATTGATAATTCACCAGCTCCTGTGGCTAATTCATACAAATATCTTGGGGTATATGTCGCCAAAGCGCTAAATTCAAAAAGCACATTCAGTATATTACAAATAAAGAAAATGCTGCCTTTATGGCCCTTTGCTCCCTGATGGGAAGAAAATCAAAATTAAATTTACGTACCAAAAGAACCATCTACATTACCCTTATTCGACCAATTATCCTGTATGCATTAATGTACTTCAAAACAAGATCCTGAAAAGCATAACTAATGCACCTTGGTTTTGTGAGGAATTCACAAATCCACAAGGATTTAAATATCTTACCCATCCATGATCAAATCCTGGTTACAGCACATGACTACTTCGAAAGTATGAAAAATTCACCTTATTCAGCCATAAAAGAACTTACGAATTATGATCCCACTGAAGACCATGTTGTGAAAAGACCACGAACATAACGCTTTATGGTGGTAGTGTTAGTATACATATTTTAGTCTTCATCTTTTATTCAAGACTTATTTTACTCACCTGTGCTTATAATCTTACAAAGATAGAACTTTGATATCTGACAAAGCTTATGGACTTTCTGCACATTTACTTATTAACTTATATTTTACTATTTAATCAAGACTTTTCGTATTTACTATTATTACAAAGATAGGACTTTTTTTTATTTTAAATCGCATACTGTGTTAAAACCTAGTTCGTGGTCTCAGGACTTCCCTCCATCGTTATTGGCCAACACACATCATGTGATGTGCACGCCTTATACTCTCGGAAATTATTTTTCCTGCATTTATTCTTAACTCCGCAACATTTATTTGCGTTATAGAAGATTAAGGATTGATTTAACTCTTCAGACTTACAATTATTATCGTTCTAAAGACTTTTATAATGTTTTTAATTGTAATTTGCTGTTACAATTGCTTAACTTCAATTGGACCAATCACGAAACTAATAACTGCTATCTACTGAGTACGCTCATGTTTCTGAACTCGCCCTCGGGTGTGGTGTATTTTAATACACCTTTTATCAAAAATTTTATTAGTCCAAAGGGATTTAGTCCCGAAGGACTATTACTTTCGTTTTGCGATTTTGCGTCGGAAACACAAAAACGGTGTATCACTTTTCAAATTGTTGCCACTAAATGTTATCGCTCTGCATTAAATTTTAAAAAATGAAAAATCTGCATAAATGTGTTATGTATTACTTATTTCAGTTGTGATTTAAATTGTTTTAAAGGTAATGTTTTAACTTATTTTGCTTCAGACTTAAAGTTTAATTTGTTTTAATTTTTGTAGTTGAACTTAAGTTTCTTTGGTTTGTTTAAAAGTAATTGTAGTCATTTAATTTGTTCTCTTGACAGTTTTGGTTAACGCTGATTTTAAGTTGCTTGTGTAATTAATTTTTCTTCTTTACTTTTGGTTGGTTAACTATTTAAATTCTGTTTAGTTAATTATTTTTATTAACCTTGGTTGTTAATGTTAATCTCTTGATAAGTTGATCCTTAAGGTCAATCTTTTTAAAGTTTTGTTTACACAAGTTGGTGTTTAAAGTTTAATTTAAGTTTTTCTATTATGCCCCCTTTTCTGCTAAATTTGGGATCCATATTTTCTGACTTTGGTGGTCGTTTTGGTGTTGTGGAGAATATATAAAAATTTTCATACTTGATTATTGTATTTTAACTGAAGTAATTTTTATTTCTTACTATGGTGGTCGTGTTTGGTGTCGGAATAAACCCAAGAAAATTATCTGTGAAATTATTATATTTTTATTTAAGTACTTATCAGTATTGAAGTTAATTTGTTGTAAAATCTATAATTTACACTTATCCCTTCAAAACCTTCAAATTCAGTCCGTTGCCCTTCCAAATTGATTTATTAACTTGTTTTCGATTTCTTCGCCCGCTAGACGGTCGTCTGTGAAACCTCTGTCAACATTAGTAAAAATTGCACCCTGCGGAGAGGCTAGTTTCTACATTACTAACTCTGCCGCAGGGTCAGGTTTGCGGGTTGTTTTTGCTTACTCGCAGGTTTTTCCTATGCTGGAATGGGACCCCTCGTCGAGGCTAGCAGCGATTCTTCGCCATGTCTTGGAGCTCTTTCCACTTTGGACTGCACCATCCTGCGTGGTTTTTCCCTGGGGTTGCCGGGCTGTTGGCGGTTTTCCTACCATCAAAAATCGCCAATCGAGCGGTCTTGGCGTTTCGAGTAAAAAGGCTTGGGAGCTGCTGACGGGGAGGACTGACGGGAGATTGACATGCAGCCATTTTGACGGAAGAAGACGGAGCTGAAAGCGTCAGCGTTATCAGAGAAACATCGATGTCGGAAGAAAATGACGAGAGAAGGATACTAAGGAGGGCGACGAAAATGTCCAAACTTAACTAATATATATTTTTTTTTCTCTCCTTCTAGAAACCATTTCTACAATGTATCACTGTTTACATCACTACTACATCACTGTTTGGAACGTCTAATTGTGTATCAGTGACGTTGGCCGAAGTTCGTTTGTCTACAATGTTAAATTCCCTGTTTGGATGGGTATGAATGTTTTACTTTTTCCACTCCACCGCCACCAATGTACTTATTGTAAATTATTCAGTATATTTAAATAAATTCCATATTTTATTTTAATTTCTTGTAATGTTTTCACTTAATTTAGAACACTGGACCAGTCTTTAAGTTTTCACAACGCATTAAATTTAATTATTCTGTTGGAGCTCTTGGTCACTATTTACGATTGATTTGAACACCTATTTTACAGTATATATTGTGTTATCATGTTGTCACAAACTTTACACATTTCATGTTATTGAAAATTGTTTATCCAAATATTGACTTATCATTTGGTATTGAACTTAAAACCTATACACAAACTCTTAAGAATTAAAAGCTCCAACAAATGTATGCATGTTTCTCGCATTGCGATAAAACCTAGAGCCATCGAATTTTGAATGACGTAATCCTACTGCTAATATGGGCCCTAATTTTGGAAGCCCTAATTTTGAATTTGAAATTTGCTTTATTATCGATTTTATGTTTTGTAACATTTCAACGAATTTCTGATTAACAAACTAAATGATTTCAAAGCGAGCAATGGCAACACTGTACGGAAAAAAAAACATTTTTATCTCCAGCGCACGAGACTTACGGAAATTCTAAAGATATGTTCATTTTAAAATGATTTTGCGATATTGATTTTGAACTGAATTTTATGGTTTGAGTAGGTAGTACATGATATTTAATAAAAAAAGGTAGCACACGAAACGTTAAAAAAACGCGCCTTTGGACGTAATTTAAAATCTGAAATCTTTCAGATTTTTTTTTTTTTTTTGCTAATGGCCTATGGTTTTAAGACTAACTTACTGGTAAGAACTCTTTGTAGTTGACGCCAGACGCATAGATATGATCCTAGATCCTTAATATTTCAAGACAGCCGGTATACAGCTTGCTTTCTTGCAAGCTACACACGGCACTAGTGGAAAAAGGAAAGGAATGTGTTTGTGTCTTTCGTTCGTGCTGCGCGTAAGCTAATACCCAGGGCTATGAAATTTAGTACATAGGGTGCATCTAGACAACAGACAGTATACATCGAAAGGATTTTTTCAAAATTCGAATGAGATTTTTTTTATTTTATGTTTTTTTGATGAAATCGCATCAAATCAATAATTCTCTTTCATTATGCAGCACAGTTGCCACTCGAAAAAATGAGGGCAAAAATTCTGTGCAGTTTTTAATGTTTCTCTTAGATACCGGACGTTTTTTGAGAGAAGGCAACGGGAAGTTAATTAATTTATTTATTAGGATAAATAGTGTTTGTATTAAGGGATATTGCTTATTTCATTGTAATTTTTTTATATGTAATACATTTTTATTCAAATTTGTGCTTTTTTTTGATAAAGTTGTTCTACTGAGTAAAATTTTGTGCAGTTTTTAAATTTAAGGTTTGGTGTTCCCTTTGTCATTTTTCCGGTACATTTAAAAGCCAGACGAAGGCTGGCCGCGTAGCGGCTAGTATTTTAATGAGAGATTGTTATGGTGATTGAATTTCAGTGCGTGATTAATGTGATTCAATTTAGTATTTTGATATAATGTGAAATCTTAATAGTGAGTATTAGGTATGAAAACTTGATCTCAAACAAAAATGTCTATGGAGAAAAATGAAATTGCAACAATTACTAGCGATAAATTTCAGTTTGCTATCTTTAATGGCTCTAATAATAATATTTCAGTAGACAAATATCTTTTACTATTCGAAAAACGACTGTGAAAATAAAAATATTAGTAACGCGGATAAATCGTTAGTATTTTCTGAATGCCTCCGTGGTGAGGCCTTACTGTTTTATTTAAGAGAATGTCATGAGAATCAAATTTCTTACATATTTTTCAAGTGCAGAAACAGTCACTTTATTAACTGCACTTATTCTAAATTTAATGATATCGACAAGTATTACAGACAAAAATTAAAATTCACATCTGTTTTAAAATTAGATGAAAGAATAATTATTGAATTGTTAAATCAGGGACTTCATTAACAGCAAAGAATGTTGCTCACTATGCAAAATTTAGCAACAATTCAAAACTGGATTAATACCGCTAGGAAATAGTTTCCTAGCTCCATGTAGTTGGGAAATAATTTTGTTTCAAACAAGCATTGAAAATTTTCCTTATGAGAACTATGCCTTTTCTATTCAAATTTTTAGAGCTTTGTTTCCGATGCCATCATAACCTGCAGCTTTTTTCGGATTTAGCTGACGGATGATATCTTGAATTTATCTTGGGGTAATGAGATTGCAGCTACGATTTGAGTTTAAATTAATAAAATTTGAAACAGGATTTGCAATATTCACATCGTTGGGATTAGGGAAATTGTTCGTAGTAAATTGATCTTCGTAACCGCTCGCGAAGATATTTGCAATTTCTTCAATGCTATGATAACTTCGGTTGTTATGATAAATTGGTCCTATTTTATTTTCCTCTTTCTTTAGAGTTTTACTTAGTCTTTGTAATCAGGGTGAGAAAGGCTGCTAACGAAATTGTTCCACTCATCATCGCGGTAATTAATTATCCTGCTTCTTAGTTCTCTATTGCATCTGTCGAAATTCCTTTTATCTTGGTGGCAATTCGTTCTCTGTGCTAATTTTCTTAGTCTGCTTTTCTCCCGTATTTTCAGTTTAATATGATGGGGTAACGTAAAACCCTCATTCTTTGTATACTGAGCATTTTTAATTGCATTTTGTATTTTATTATTGAGATTGGTGACGTTGGTGTCAATTTCTTCTTTTGAGTTTAAATTAGCCGAGGTGGAGATATTTTCATTTATACAATTTTTATATTGCTCCCAGTTTGTCTGAGTTCTAATGGAAGACAATCCACGTCGCAAACCGTAAAGGGTAAAACGAACTGGGAGGTGATTCGAGGATAAGTCGTTATACACGTAGATATACGGTTGTTGCAAGATATTGAAAGTGAGCATGATATATGAGATATCAGAACTTCTATGATGAGTAGGAATGTAAGTATGCTCAGTTTGAGCAAAAAACTGCACTATATTATTTAGGATAATGTTTCTCTAGCGGAACTTCGACTTAAATACTACTCATTCTCATTTGCATTTAACGCGATTCTAAAAACTCATTCTGGTAAGGAATTGTAAGCTAAAATTAGAAGAGATAGGAAAGTGTGACAAACTTAAAATAACTGTTATAAACTTAGGATAAACCTTACAATGTTCCTCTGTTTTTTTTTCCAATTTTTAATAAAGATATTTTGGGTTTTATGTAATTTTGCCTTGCCACAAAGCGAGAACTGAATTAATTGAATGAGAAAATATATATAATGAAATTCGAGGAAATAAGTTTAAATAAAATGTAGAAAAAAATGCGTATAATTTAATAGGCCGTGCTAGGAAGTCATGCGGTATCCCATCAGATTTTTGATTTTAGACAAATAGATAAATTAAGCATTTTCAGTGTATTCTGGACTATCCATGCTTGGTGGTGACCACGCCTACACACTCTGAGCACGAGAGTATGTAAACATGAACAAATCCAAGCACTCTCTAAAGAAAACTGCTGAATTGTTCCCTTAAATTAGTTTCAACAATTGTGCAATTTTTTCAGCGTGTACATTGTCAACCAAAGAGGACAAAAGGACTTAGTCAACAAAGAGGATCAAATACAATGATAAAATAGCACTTCAAAAAATATACAGTAAAAGTTGAGAAATATGCAAATGTTCCCAAAGAAATACTTATGTTAGTCATTTTCTTTAATAAAAAATAAACACACGTAATATGCATGAAAACTTATAGCTTGGATTATCTGTGTTTTTCGGTTACCGGTGACATGCTTTTCTGGCATTAGCCCAGGTAATCGAGAATAAGTTGTAATATACAGGTTATACTTTAGTTGTAAAATACAGGTTATACTTTAGTTGTAAAATACAGGTTATACTTTAGTTGTACAGAGTGTTTCTAAATGAATATCGGGATTTTAAGGCTTTGTAGTATTTATTAAATAAAACTTAAAATCATGATCAATACATAAAATGCAAGAGCAACTCAAACAGTTTTGTTTGTTGGTACGCGCATGCGCCAGAAATGGGGCATTCTCTTACAATAGTAGCAAAAATGGCGACTAGTGAACAGAAAACTTTTTGTGATCTGCATTTGCAGAGACCGAATCTGTAGGTACCGTGCAACGTGCTTTCCGACTTAAGTTCAGATGTGATCCCCCAAGTGATAATAACATCCGAGATTATATCATCAGTTTGAAAATACCGGCTGCCTTTGCAAAGGGAAGCGTATGGGACGACCAAGGGTTTGTGAAGAGAGTATTGAGTTCGTAAAGGATCGTGTGAGTTAATTCATAAAGGATCATGTGTATATGCCTCCCCTGCCAGCTGACGTACTCGACCTAAGAAACAGGATTGAGGCAGCTGTTGCAACAATTATACCATAAGCACTAATCAACGTTTGGGAAGAACCGGGCTATCGACTTGATGCTTGCCGTATGACGAAAGGTGCTCACATTGAGCACTTGTAAGCTTGTAGGTATAACTGTTTGAGTCTTTTATTTCATGTTTTTATTATAATTTATAAAGTTTTATGTAATAAATACTACGATGCGCTAAAACCCCGATATTGATTTAGAAACACCCTGTATTTAAAAGCAAGTAGTATTTTGTAATTTTAATTTTTCTATTGCAGTTTTCCACATAAAGCATTTTGCTTTAACGGATTGAAGTATGGCTGGTGAATGCCTGATTTTTGATTATAATGTAAGTAGCGGTACTTCTGGCTGCTTATTTAAATCAGTTAAGTTATTACTAATCAATTATTTCATTACAGTTATGTTTTTGCTAATCAAAGCACAGATAACTGCAGCTTTATTGAATTTTGTTTTTAGGAAAGACTTTAGAAGCTTTTTATGGATAATAAAAGAAATCCAAAGTGGATTTTTACTTTTGTGAAAGAAAATAAAAGTTAAATGTTCAGAATTTTACCTCCTGTCAATCTATGTAACAACTTCCACCATAATATTTTCGGTCTGAAAATTTAATTATTAGTTTTCAGTGAATAAGCGCAAATTAGGAACACCTCAAAATAATTTTATTATTTTTACATTGATTTTACTCTGTACGTTTGCCTGTTTGTTAGTAACGATTTTTCATCCATGATAAGTCTTATGTAAGACCTATAAAAATTTCTATTTTTCGTATTAAAGCTTTGTACATTCACATAAAGAGTTCATTAGATTTTGAGTAAAATTGGACGACCGGAAGGGGTACTTTAATGGAAGACCATAACAGTTTTCAACGAAAAACTGTATTAAAATATAATCTAAAGCTTTTCTATTTTAGAATTTATGACTTTTATACCAATGGGAAGGCTTTTTTTGCTAAAACTGTTGAGAAGAACTGATGCTTTCCTAGAAACTCTGAACATACATCTGTCAAAAAATATATTATGATATAAATTTGATTCCAAAGATCGATAAGGTTTATTATATTTCGGATAAAACTGAGTAACCAGAAGAGATTTTGGATAAAAGTGGTAACTTCTTTATATGAAGTCCATTAAAGACTTTAATGGGCAACTGGAAGTATTTTTTTAGGCTCATAGCAGGTTTTAATGAAAATCTGCATTAAAATATAATTCAAAACTTTCCAATTTCAGTATTCAAAGCTTTTCTATCAATCAAACCACTATATTAGAATAAGCTGAAACTGATAAAACGGAATTGATACTTTACTTGAAGCTCTGAACAGATTTTCCTGAAAAGGTTGTAGAGCCATTAGGATTTTTGAAAGTAGGAGCGATGATAAATTAGCATTACCCTCTCCGGGACTCGAACCACGGACCTCTCGAATACGCGTCGATTACACAACCAAGGCATGCTAAAAAGGCGGGAGAAATACCTTATATACACCCCCTTTTAAAGGGCGACTGAGGTTAGGGGCCGCAGTCGCCAAATCCTGGTGGTAGAGAATCATCTTCCACCACCTTTTAGTTCGCCACTGTAGAGGCATTATTTTTTTTTGGAAGC
>KK122506.1:131648-182034 GCA_000611955.2 Stegodyphus mimosarum
GAGAGTGCTGACCACTACACCACGAAGGCATGCGAAGAAGGCGGGAGAAATACCTTATACGGTATATTATGAGATAATCCAAAACTTTTTATATTTGGTATTTAAAATATACATGTGATAGAGCGCAGCATATTAATTTACTAAATATACTAAGAGAAGTATTCCAAATAGAAGGAGAATAAGTGCGTTATGAAGCTGAGCTCTCGTTTTGAAGCAATTAAATGTATTGACCTCAATTTGTGTATGTTTCATTGGTCAGAGTTTCAGTAGAATGGTGTAGCATCAACGTACATTTGCGTAATGACTAATCTTATCGAAAATTTCTGATTCGGGAAGTAATTTCTGGAAGTAACTTATAAAGGTATCTAAATTATAAAAAGTTCTCAAGTAATTACAGACATTTTGCAGAAACACTTCTAAACTGCCAAGTTGATATTCTAAAAGTACTTGAGTCATTTTATGAACGCAAAGGAGTTGAACTGGGAAACAGCAGAATTAAAGTCAAATCATTTTCGAAGTAAAAGGATGCTTCTATCAAATGTTATTGCTATGTATTATTTTTAAAGAAATAACATAGCAAATATAAACAGGATAGTAAATATAAAAAAATTGCATGGCAACATTACCCAGAATTATAAAAATATGCTGCTTTTAAAGATTTAGTGAATTTGTTGTTAAATATTATGTGGCATAAGTGTGAAGAATGTGGTATTAAATAAGTAGAGTTAAAAAGGACAAAAAAATTGTGATCTCATTAAGAAAACATTGATGTTGTGAACTGAGAAAAGACTGGAAAAGAAGTGTATGGTAACATTCAGCACTCTTAGCAGGAATTCTAAAGATATTCTGCTTTTTAAGTCATTCATTTGTGAATCCAAAACATGATATGATCAGAGGATATACTGCAATTGATGCTATATTTGCAAATGAAAGCTTAAGAACACATGTGTACCTAAGCACAAACAGTTGTCATTTTCCTTTGCACGAGAGAATAGAATAATAAAAAAAGAATGGCGTTCATACACCGCCCTTCAAAAGTTAAGGAACGGCATATTTTTTGTGTCTCATTTGAGAATGAAGCAACATAGAAACAAGAAATTTACAGGACATGTTCACTAAACTGTTCTTTAATGAATGCGACATAGAATGGTTCTAAAGTTCACATTCAACACAAACATGAATTACAACAAAAAAGTGCACTCTTGTCAGAGAAATCCAGTTTCGGAGAAACAGTATATCACAGTTTTTTGTGGAAACGGGGTGATAACATTACAAAAATGGGTTCTAATAAGGAATATGTCCACCTCTAGCTGCAATGCATTGGCGGCAGCGACGTTCCATGCTGTCAATTAAGTTGTCGGCCAGTGAAATGGGAAGCAACGACCAGGCGCGGAGTAATCCTTGTTCAAGCTCATCTAACGACCTTGGAGGAGAACTTAAAGCAGCAACCTGTCTCCCAAGGTAGTCCAAAAGAGGTCTGGGGTTCAGGTCTGGGGATTGAGCTGCCATTCCATCCGCTCCATACCGTAACCCTCAACAAATTCTTCAACAACCCGAGCTCGGTGCGGTCGTGCATTGTCGTCCATCAGAAGAAATCCGGGACCAATAACAATGGCATATGGACGGACATATTGATCAAGGATCTCGTCTCACTACCTCGCACCAGACAATTCCTCCATGAAGCACATGCTGTTCAGTGTTAGATTCCAGCCCAAACCGAGAGAGATCTCAGCCCTAACCATTATTCCACCACCTGTGTTACTGTGTCTTCCCACAATGTGGGATTGGCTGTATTTGATGCGTTGTTTCTGCAGATCAGCTGGCGACCTGAATCACTTTCCAGTGTGAACCTGGACTCGTCTGTGAAGAGAACAGACGTCCATTGTTGACTGGTCCAGGAGACATGTTCTTTTGTCCAACATAAACGGGCTCCTCTGTGTCCTCGAGTCAAGGGGCACAAACAACTGGTCGTCTTGCATACAGGACAGTATTGTGCAGGCGTTTGAGCACTGTAATAGTTGTGATTCTTCTTACTGTTGCCACTAAATGATCTACCATGAGCTGAGGCACAGTAATGTTCTCCTTCGGGTCGAAAGATCTAAATAATGGTCTTCCGCAGGCGTTGTAACTCTAGGTCTGCCTGGAACATGTCTTCTAGACACAGAATCCTTGGATTCAAACTGATTTCGTAGTCCGTGGACCACACTACGAGAGACATTGAGACGTCTAGCAGCATCAGCTTATGACATCCCCATTTCCATCTATCCAATCGCCCGCCACCTCACCGAATCCAGCAAACGATTTCTTCTGGACCTTTATATACTCTCCTGGATATTGTCAACGAAACTGTATCACTGGAGACCAACACACGTGAACAAAAATTACAATTCTTGCATTTTTTCTCAAACTCCTATATAAGTTCTATAAAGTAAAAGCGGTAGCTATAGGTTTTGCATATATTTTCTTAAACTTCGTTACTGTCATGCATATGAAATGTGGATTTAAACGTTACTGACATTTTTGTAATAGTGAGCTTTAAAAAGCATGCTGTTCCTTAACTTTTGGAGGGAAGTGTAATTAATATTTAACCATAAAGTTTGTAAAAGGATCCTAACATATAAAAAGGATGCTAAACACATAAATTTTGTTTATAAACGATCAACCAATTCCATGTTTTAAAAAGCGGCAAGCTTTAAATAAAATATCACTTAATATATTGCTTAAAATTAATTATTTAAAACATGGAACTAGTTTGAGGTATTGCGCTGGCCACACCAGAATTTTTTAAAGCAGTGATTGTGGAGAAGTACATATTATTGCATAGCATATGTGTTTGATGCTGTTTTTCGATGCAAGATCTGTGGAAAGTTGTATTATAGAGAAAAAGTATGTCAATTTTTGCAGCCAAACATGCTATCCTACTTCCAGCCTTTCTTCGTTAAAGAACAGAATGGCAAATTTTGATCAGGCATGTAGCAAAACTGAAAGAGTGGATGCAAATAGTACTGATTAGTTATTAATTGCTAATACTTTCCTAGTCTGCAGACCTCGTGTCTCCTGTGACTCAACACACTGGCATCATTGCGACTAACTATGTATCTCCTAGAAAGTTTGTTTTATTTCCATGTGAGATGATTGAAACTGCACTACTCTTATCGTAATTCTACTGTAGATTGGAACCTTAAAAAATGGCCACACTGCTATACATATCCCACAAAGCAGAACTTATTCTGCTCACTTATGATACGTGTTAGTTTAATATCTCACCTACCGTACACTAAACAGACTACCTGCGTTTCAGTGCTACATGAAGTGATGAGAAGAATAGAGCACCGAGTGGACTGGTGGTCTAGAGTTGCATATTCTTGAAACAGCAATAGTAGAGTTGGTGGATGCGTAGAGTAGAAGTAGCCGCAATAAAATGCAATAAGACCCACTTGGAGCTCTATGATTACAAGGGAGAGATTTTTATATGTTGTAACATTAAACATACAAGCCATAACTGAAATGAGATCACTATGGATATTAACTGTTCATCAGAACCTTAGCAATGTGAATGTTATAATGATTATCATATATGTTAATGTTATCATAATCCAACTGGACCTAGTGTGTGCTAAGCGTTCTGCTGCCTGGTGTATTCTCTGCTGCTACTATATTCTGTCTTCCTACATTCTAAAAGTTTGCTTATTTATCCACCTGCGTTATAACCGCATGGTTTTATTAGTCCTGAATTTACCTGCTGTGTTATAAAACATCAGTGTTATAAAAGAAATAGCAACACTTTCTGTAGAATCGTCTCATCATTTTACTGGATTTTTCTTGAATATACAAAATGCAACCTATGGTTGATTCATTCATTTTCTGGAGTTAAGAGATACTCTACTTCCACCATACTCTTGTAGCTAAGACAAGACTCCTAAGATGAAAGAACCACTTCACGGGATTCATTTCTGAACTCCCCATATTATTTTAGACCAAAGACTCACTTGGGCCCCACACATAACATATATTCTAAACAAGTTCCGGGGCACTAAAGCATTACTCAACCCCTTAATTTCCTGGAACTCCTTTTTATCTATTGAAAACAAAGTTCTTGTATATAAATCCATGTTGCGTCCCATTATTACATATGCCTGCCCAGTTTGGGGTTATATTTGTGACTCACGCATGAAAAAATTACAGCAAAGTCAAAATATTACGTTAAGAAGAATGGTCAATTGCCCATGGTTCATCAGGAACGAAGCAATACACAACGAATTAAACATAAATAAGATAAACAACTGTATTGCTAAGATTGCACGAAAATTCTTCAGAAATATTGATAAAGTAAAAAATGATTCAATCCCAAGGATGGACTATGATATAACAGATAATATGAATCGTAGAAGACCGGGAACGGTGTTAAGACACCTAAGATAATTACTGAGATTAAA
Organism: Stegodyphus mimosarum; assembly: GCA_000611955.2. Taxonomy (NCBI): domain Eukaryota; kingdom Metazoa; phylum Arthropoda; class Arachnida; order Araneae; family Eresidae; genus Stegodyphus; species Stegodyphus mimosarum. Next base: position 136,085 of record KK122506.1, read on the forward strand.
AAAATTACTTAAAACACTGAATTCTATGTATACATCTGATAAGAATAACACACAACTATACTTCCTCTTATTTTTTGCTCTTGTTGGGAGTTTTTGCTAAAATTATTTATTATTTACTTTAGTAGGAATTATTATAGTTATAAATGCTTTCATAATAAATTGTTAATAACACTTTTTAAACGTAACTGCAGTTTGATTAAAGTTCTAATTAAATATTAACGAATAGTATTCCGAGGATCATTAGTTAACCAATGCCTGTATTGCCATCAGTTGTACTTCCTTTCCAGCTCTCCCATTGGATCAAGCGTCCAGCTAAGCTCCGCCTACCACTCCACCTGGAAGAACGACTCCTACCCGATTACTCGCAGTACACAGAGAAGCAGATCGTCAGCAGCTTGCGAATTATTCTACGTCGGCATTTGTATCTCATCAGAGAGAAGCTCGAAGACTCTTCATCGCACACACAGAGTTATGATTATGCCAATATAATTTGCTCTATATCTACATGTTATGCCAGGTCAAGTTCTGCAGCCTAATAATCGCATTAGATACAGGATGTGCCTTCTGCCCAGGCGCCTGCTTACATGTGTTTCATAACACCTGTGTCTTCTGAACTCCCCAGATATTTTTCAGGCAAAAGATTGCTTCATTTGAACCATCAAAAAAGTAGATTTCTACAGGCATCTTTTAGACTTCCACATCACTGGGCAATGCTAATTACTCCACATTATTAGACATAACGCTGATGGCAATACGGGGGGGGAGGTAAACATTTTACGAAATTATCCGTTCTAAATCAGTTGTAAATAAATAAATTACACTGTTTGAACCTTCCGATATCATGGACTTTGTATTTACTATATTTCTTGCAATATTATTTACATTTTAAGTGTAGTTTGGAACTAATCTGATAGGATTACTTAAATGCATAGCATTGTTGATAGACTTCTCTCATATAAATTAATGGTAATTTGTTCTCCGATTAATAGATCCTAGCAAACTGGCAGGTTGTCTGAGAGTTTTCATGGTTTTTCTTATGTGTAATATAATATACACTCATGTCCATAAATTAAGAATAATGGAAAATCAGGCAAAGGAAGAGTTAGAAGTAGAACAAATTTGACTTATTTGTAAAGCTTATTTATTAAACAAAAGGTAAAGAGCAAAAAAAGATGCTATATGTTTGATATTATTAAAAATATTAGCCATTTTTTCTCCCTGGAGCAAATTACAAAAAACACCTATTTACAAAAAACCAATATTACATGGTTGGTATGATTGTTAATACATTGTATGTCTCCCAGACGATGCAATACAGTCCGTACAACGCCTAGGCATGCTGAGTATCAAATTATCGATCTGATCTTGGGGGATATTACACCACTCAAAAAGCAATGCTCTCCGAAGTTCCGGTAGACATGTAGGAGGAGGTTGACGGGCTGCAACTCGTCGGCCAAGCATGTCCCACACGTGCTCTACTGGATTCGAGTCCGGTGAGAATGCTGGCCAGTCCATACGGGTGATATTCTCCGATTGAAGGCATTCGTTTACGACGTTTGCACGGTGAGGACGGGCGTTGTCATCCATAAACACAAATTGTGCGCCCATGGCGCCCCGAAACAAACGTACATGTTGTTCCAGAATGACGTCCCGGTAGATTTGGCTTGTCATGGTTCCAATTTGAACATGCAGGCCAGTTCTGAAAACCAGAATAATTCCACCCCAAACGAGCACTCCTGCACCACCGTAACGGTGTCATTCAATGATGTTTTCTTGGTAGTAACGGGTACCTGGAGCTCTCCATATGGACTCGTCGGAAAATATCACACAAGCCCACTGTTACGGTGTCCACAATTCATGCTCTCTACTCCAGGCTAACAGCAGGCGACAGTGAGTTGCAGTAAGTGGAACGCATCTGACAGGTCTACGAGTATATAGAGCAATCTGCCCTAAGCGTCTGTACACGGTCTGCCTTGAATTTGTCGTACCAGTGGCTGAAGAGAGCTGACGAGACGGGTCTGAGGCTGTGCTCCGCCTGTTTCTTTTGGCAGTATTTGCCAAATACCGGTCCTTATTCGGCGTTGTAACTCTGGGGCGACCTCTGCTGTAACGTCTACTCACATTACCATCATCTTGGAATCGTTGCCAAAGCCTGGAGATGACACTCTGGGCAATTCCAAATTCGTCTGATATTTCCAGTTGGGTACGCCCACATTTAAGACGGCCGATCATTCTACCACGCAAAAAATCATCCAAATGCGTCCTTTGTGTCATAACTATTCGGTAATTGCACTGAATTGCTTATAAGGCACCAGCGAACAATTTTACTTCTTTGCCTGTATTCCTTATATAACACTCTCTTACACTCTCGTCATTGTGACGTACTATCGGTGTCATCTGGTTACTTCCTGAAATTTGCGCATGATTCTTGAAGATGTGTGTAGCGATTTTACAGGTGATATATTTATTTTAGAAATCGATTTCCGCGTGACTCCGAATTATCCTTAATTTATGGACATGAGTGTATAACAGCAAGTCAATTTCTCAAAAGATACTGCACGAAAGCATCCATTTCCTTAAGCAGATAACCTTTAAATAGTTTGCCATAATCTAAATAAATCTAATCTTTCGTTTTATCGTATTTGAAGAAATTTCGTAAAAATGCTGCATTTCTGTAATGTGGGAGAAACTCATATTATAAACAATTAACACTTTCTGATGAATGCTTGTGATAGTCTATTAAATCAGATAGGGAAAAAACTCCACTCTTCCATTATTTGCATGTTCCAAAAGATGAAATGATTTAATGATCTCTTATGTATAAGTAAGTAATACACCAAAACCACATATGTTTGTTCTTGTATGTTCTATTTATATTTATTTTGATTAGTTAGTTTATAATGCTAGTGACATATTTTAGATTAAACGGTAGTTCATATTTATTATTGATAACTAATTATATTGTAAAAACTTAATACTGCTTGGATTTTGTGGGAATTTTAAGCAGTAAGTTTAGTAGTAGTAGTAAATTGAAGTTATAATAAGTAAATGTTTCACTGTATTAAAATAGTAAATATGTCTTTTGTTTAAATTTTAGTAATACATAATTATATGTTCAGCATACACAGTATAATGTTTAAATTCTCTTAACAACACTTTCCTTTCGGTGAGAATTTAATAAAATATGAAACTTTCTATTCCAAGACATTGCTTATTTGTTATGGGCCTTTTACAGAAATTTAAAAAGGGAAATTGTCGAAAAGGATCCGATCATGATGCTAAAAGATTAGAACAGGACTTTTCTGCATTAGGCTTTGATGTCACTATCCATCCTAATAAGACGACCTGTGAAACGAAAAATATTTTAAAAGATGGTATGTATTTAATTCATAAGACTCACAGCAGGTAAAGATGGCATTTGACAGCAAAAGTGTTTAAATGCTGTCAGTGATTATCCTTATAGAAGCATAAAGAACTTTTGGCAGTGATATTAGTATACAGGGTGTCTATAAAAGAACTCCGAGGTTTTGAGGCAAAATATTTTAATAAAATAAAAAACATACATGTTTTATACATGACTGAAAAGCTTACATTTTCAAGTTTTTTTTAACTTTTAGTAAAGTTCTATATGAGTCCCGTTAGTGGCACGGCAGACGTCTAAACGGTATTCTACCTCTTCCCATGTCCTGGCGAGCATGTCTGGGGGGGCGGTTGCCACACAATTGACTATTCGTTCCCTGAGATGTTGAACATCCCGAATTTTCTCTGCATACACAAGATTCTTGATATGCCCCCAGAAGAAAAAATCCAACGGAGTCAGATTAGGGCTTCTTGGAGGCCATGGAATAGGTCCCTCCTTTCCGATCCACCTGTTGCCGAGCCGAGCGTCCACTGCCTCACGCACACGTAAACTAAAGTGTGGCGGGGCCCCATCTTGTTGAAAGTAAACTAAACCCTTCTCCGCCTCAATGTCATCTAACTGAGGAAAAAGATACTCCTCCAACATATCACAGTATATAAGGTATATCTCCCACATTTTTAGCGTGCCTTCGTGGTATAATGGTCAGCACACTGAGCCGGTACTTCAGAGGTCCGCGGTTCGATTCCCGGCGAAGGCGTTGCACATTTTTCATGACTCCTGCTTCTAAAAAAACCTAATGTCTCTACAAGTAGACATCACCATTGATATTTCTTTCAATAAAAATAAACGGACCTATGATTCTGTCATGCATAAGCGTACACAAAACATTTACTTTGGGCGTGTCGCGTTCGTACTCGATGAACTCATGGGGCGGCTCAGAACCCCAAATTCTGCAATTACACCGGTTTACGTGACCATTCACATGAAAAGAAGCTTCGTCACTAAAAATTACACTTTTTAAAAAAGCATTATTGTCATCAATTTTATCTAGCATTGAAACAGCAAAGTCGTATCTCTTAACCTTGTCTGCTGGTTTGATGTGGTGTAAAAGTTGAATCTTGTAAGCAGTTAAAAGTAGTCTTTTATGAAGTACCTTACCGACAGTTGATCTTGGTAACCCCAACTCCAGGCTGCGTCTTGTCAACGATTTCTTAGGGCTTCGAAGGCATGAAGCTCGGATTCTGTTCACTTTCTCTTGAGACACACTCGGCCTTTTGCATCTAATGGTTCTGTGAGACTAAAGGTGCATCCAAGAGATAATAAGAGGATTAGCAAAAACACTGAACCATTGACGAATGGTTTTGTCAGAAGGCGGGTTAACACCATAGTTACGTCGAACGTTTCTTTGTACGGTAACTACAGACTTCGTTTCTATGAGCCAAATAACACATTGAGCCTTTTGTTGCGGAGTCGCCATCATTTCAAGGTCAACGCCCTGCAGCGCCGCCAACAGTTGATGCAAACATTCCCAATTCGTATGAGTAAAACTTTTTGAGCTACTCTTTTCGGAGAAATCGACTAAATGTTGCTATCTTTTATAATGAGATATGAATTTTTAAAACCCCGGAGTTCTTTTATAGACACCCTGTATAATTTAGTGCTTTTAGTTCTTATTTGCCTTTTAGATAGTAGGACTAAAACTGATTGTTGTTTTAACTAGTATTTTCAAAATTAGTATATGCTAAATATTGCAGTTCCCTAAACTACTATGTCGAAAGATCAATTTAGATTATAAGTTGCATAAAAATACGAAGAACTGAAAAGGATTAATACTATAAAGATTACTTGAAATACAAGAATTGAGTGATTTCTTTATTAAAAAGTATGTTCCCGTTCAAACTAGAATCATCTGTTAAATTTTTAATAAAAAGAAAAAAATACTAAGTTAAATAGTTTTGTCAAATAAAAACAAAAAATGAAAAACGTATGAATGTTTTTATATTCAAATGGAAGCGAAGAAATTTGTTTGATTTTATCTGTCCTTTGTGATATTTCATTACTATCCTGCGTAATTTTTTGTTACATTGCACGCACAAAAAATGGGGCAGTTCTATATCTCCCATTCTACTGGGCCAATTGACGAAATTCAAATTGCCTTTTTCATGTCTCGAAAGCGCTACTTAGGATATATATTAGATTTTTATATAGCATTGTTCTAATATAGGTATTTTGACACAAAATTGTACGTTTTTTGAAATGAAATGCCAATTGTTTTCCATATTTCGATTCTACGACTCAAATTATGCTTAAATATTAAATTTTGTAAAATTTGGGGCGTAATTTACGGAGAAATTCAAACATTTATCTTGGCGCGTTTTTTATTTTAGTTTGCTCCAAGAATAATTCTCTTGGCGAACTTCTTAATTTTTAGCAACCTATTGTCCTTTCCCCTCTTTTCATTGTACACGAGCGGGATAAAAAGTCATCGTTCTTACTTTCAAATAATTTTAACAAAGTGCGTAAAACACATTTGGCGTTATTATCGCTCATGACAAATATGCCAAATTTGAAAACGTGCCAATATGTCAATGTATATCTTAGAATATTTTGAATGAAAAAACTAATTTTTTGCAGGTGTGCCTAGCTCTAATTTACTACATCTAATTTAAGATGATGTTAAAACTTTTATACAAAATACAAAAATGGTATAATACAAAAATGTTTTCGAAAAATTTATAAAAATTATTTTAAAATACAAATTTTAAAAATAAATTGCAAAAATGTGCGAATTATATTTGGATTAAGCCTAAATTTCGAATTCTGGAAAAATATTTAAAAATACAAATTTAAAAAATAAATCATAAAAATCCCGCTAGCATACTGAATGTGATGCACAAATTTGACATGGCGCAAAAATTTCAGTCTGTCAATTCGATCTTTCAAGTGCAATTTTATCGAATACGGATTTTCGGTTAACAGACAAAATACTCTACTTCTGAAGAAATACAAAAACTTTCCTTTCCATTAACCAACAAACTCTATAATCTCCTTATGATTCCTTACAAGGAAAAAAAGAAAAAAAATGATTGGTTGTGGCAAAAAGCATGCGAGCACCACATTCACAATACACAAGGGGAAAGCTGAAGAAAGCGCCCGTGCAACTAGTCCATTTTCCTTGAAACAGGACCCAGGTCAACTAATCAGTAAAATGTTGAAGTTGCAAATTCGTGCTCTTCTGTGGCAAAGAATAGGAAAAGCTCCATAGACGTAATGTAAACCACTTTGTCTGCAACGCCGCTACAAAGAAAACGGAACATTCGCCAAGGGATTTGGCGACGGAATCTGTTGGCGAGAATTTCCCCTCTGTGATATGCCGGTTCTTTGGTACCTAGCCGACATTTTCCCCCTCCGCGACTTGTATAGGAAACTGAGGAACACGCGTTAAGATGAATCGTTCTTTGACTTGTCGCGATAATTTAAACTCGGAAATGATGAAGTATTAGGTGAAGTTTCACTTTCACTGGCTGTTGAACTTCCATTGTCCATATCGCTACTTGAAACCAAAGAACCTATTCTTTGTTTAAACTCTTGCTAAAACGGTCGAACCTGTCCAAACCAACTTCGAAGTTCAGCTTCGAGCTTTGGCGCTTTTTGGCGACAACGCATGCACAGTTGTTTCCCTTTTCGTTGGAAGGGAGCCACTTCTGCTTCTGCGAACACAGACAAAGAACCTCAATGTCTGTGGTGCGCATACCTAGCTTTCCAGATAAATACATTTTGGCGACATCATGGGTTGCCAATTTTGGCGACTTAGTTGCTCTTAGTTTATATTGCCTCATGCATATATTTTAAGAAGTGCAGCTAATCAGAGAGAACAGAAAAATTGGAAGCTAACCAGAAAAGTTTTCAAGTGCAGTGTAATAATTCTATTAGTGTAAGCTGTACCTCAAGAAATCATAATGCTTTTTTTCAGTAACAAAATTTCCTGTTTTCAAAAGCATTGTTTTTCAGTATTTTAATACTTAGAAAATAGTATTTAGAATGCAAATGCAGAATTTGCAAATAAAATTTAGCTTCATATTAAAGTTTAAAAAAAATTAGTCTAGGTGGGACAATTTTATATTATATCCACATGCATTAAATTATTTTTAAATGATGTTCATGTACAATGTGTATTTATTGAGTTGCGCTAATCACAAATTTTGTTTTGTTTCAGCATCTCAGCTTGAGCGTTTATCAAATAATGTTTTTATCTGTTGCATTCTTTCACATGGAGACCCCGGACGGATTCAGACTTACGATGGTATACTTTATGTTAATGATTTCTTAAAACCCTTTAAGTCAACGTCTTCTGAAGGAGTTCCAAAGATTTTTATTATACAGGTATTAACATTAAAATATTTTTATAACAATGTTTCAAGCTGCATTAGCTTTCATATACGCGCTTATGCAAATTGCATAGCTGTATTTTTTCACTTTGAATGATAAAAAATGTAGGTCTTAAATGTGTTAGATCCTTGTTCTAGTAAAGGTAGAAAACATTCAGATGTCCTAGATAAATACATTCTGTGCTTTAAAACACCAGATCACAATTTCACATCAGTGCTGTTTTTTACTTCCTTGTACGAAGTAAAGGAAATATTGTAATCACAAAATATTCCGGGTATCATATTTCAACGAAAATATCCATTTTGACCGCTATCGAATGCAATTTAACGATGTGTTTGCATGACATCTGTACGTAAGGTCAGAATAAAGGACCTTTTTCTCTCAAATTATAAAACTGATTTAAAATTGGTTCAGAAGAGTTTTTTTTTCGTGGCGTTCTATACGTACGTATGTATGTATCTCGCATAACTTAAAAACGAGTAGCCTCGGAACTTTGAAATTTTGTATATAGGACTGCTATAACATGTAGCTGTGCACCTCTCTTTTTGGTTGTAATCGGCTGCACTACAGGTAAATCTATATATATATCTATATATACATACCCACTCTGTTACTCGGCTCTATGAGCTTAGTTTTTTATTCTTATATATTGGTAAATAGTGCATTTTTTGCTTTATAAATAATTGAATTATGTTGTTCTGATCTTCCGGTTAAGGTATATATGCCTTTAATTAATAATCATGCAATAGTTGTAAAATTATCAATAATTTAAAAGTTGTTTAAATGCGGCAAAACCTAATTTTTTTAACCATAGCAGCCATATTTGTTTACATTTGAAACTTATCAGAACAGTGAAGTAAGGCAGTTTGTGCACCTTCAGTGTCTTTTTAAAGAGTGGGACCAATAGTAAACTTTCAGTTTTATGCACCGAAAAATGTGCTATCTTGCCTGATGGCCGAATTGCTTGCTTTTGCGTAGAAACTCTAAATTTAATTGTAATTTTTTTTAAAATTATTTTAACTCTATTCGGTGTTTTATGTTTTTCTATATCTTTCAATTTTTAATGACGATATTTTGAGGTGCCGCGAATTTTTGCTTTGCCGCGAAGTGAGAACTGAATTAATTGAATAAGAAATATATCTCTCATGAAGTTCGAGGAAATAGGTTTAAAGGAAATGCAGGAAGAAAATGCGTATAATTTAATATTCCGTACAAGGAAGTCATGTGGTGTCCGCATCATACTTTTTTTTTTAAAAATTTAACAAGCATCAAAATGCATAAATGCAATACAGTTACTTTCTTTTAGGAATGATTTGAAAATAGACAACTCAAAGGAACATAAATTTGATTTTTTTATCAAACATAGCACACACTATTGATCGAAACAAACAGTAAGCAACAGCTTGGGACTTGGTGATGGTAAAGTAAAATTTCCTATTATGAAATCATTTGCAAAATGCGACATTAACTACAAAAATTACATTTTGCAAAAGTCTGTGAAAGCTGATCATGAAAATGTTTCTGAATGTAACACACATGTATCTTAGAAAGGTAGTAGTTGCTCGGATTGAGTGAATAAGTCTTGCAATTTTCTGAAACTACATGTAGTCTCATACGGTGACATAACCTTTTTCTTTCTTCATTTATTATTCGCTTTGCTTTTCTTTGTCTTTACTCTTCTTCTGGCGTGTTTTCAAGTGTGGGCGATATCTCAAAGCTATATATGATTTTTCACTGAATTGATCACATTATAATGAAAAGTGGCCATTGCTACTGGAAATTTTTCAAATTTGTTTGCTGTTGCAATAAATGCTCAGTTGTTTTCTTCACACCTTCCTGGATTTCACACCTTGCAATCCTTCAATCTTTTCAAGTTTCATTTTGATCACTGAGCTATGCAATGATTAGGATTTCCGTGTAGGGTAAATTAATTTACGGATACCCTGTACAGAGTGCAGTATAAATGCACTCTTGTTGCCCCTAAATAATTTCAGTTGAATATATATTGCTTTTCAAATTTAATTCTTTGCTCACTTTTTTTTTAATAAAACCGCAGCTATTTGATTCAGAATTACAAAATAATATTCTATCTTCCTTCCTAATATTTTCACTGTTTATAGTAACAAGTAAATATTGTACATAAATCTTCTATCTGTGATTATTATGAACGTAAAACAGGTATAGTTCGACCGCCTTACCCGCGACGATGAGCGCAAAGACACATGCGCCATTCGGACCATTCATTTTTTTATTTAACATGCGAATTATTCTCAAAATAGGGTGGAAGGATGGGGACTTTCTTTCCCTCCAGCAATCTCTTTCCAGAGAAGGGATGACTTTCACGTAACCTTTCACTTCGCAGCAAGTAATAACATCCCTTTTGGACGAGTCTACGTGTTTTGGCAGAATGCCAGCCAGGGTTGCGTTTGAGACGGTCGAATTATATTTTCATTTGAAACATTTTTCCTTTTTTAATCAATATCATGTAGAAATCAGATAATGTTTTCCTATAGATACAACTACAGACGGTACTGTGTTTTTTCACCTGGTGCATCTCTAGGGCTTTTGAATTCCCCCCCCCCAATGTCTCCCTAAATTATAAAAAATTTACCACCTTGTATGGCCACACTGTTTTGGCTTCAGTCCTGCATACAGTATATTTCACAAATGCTTTACATTTGGAAGTAAGATGGCCTGCTTTTAAACACCACAAAAATACACCTCAATCGCTGCCTTTCTTTTAATCAATAACAGCTGGAGAGGGGGTATGGGAGGAATGTATTGATTTATTATAAAAAATAAAGAGTGTTTCTAAATGAATATCGGGGATTTACCGCTTTGTAGTATTTATTGCGTAAAACTTAAAATTACAAGAAATACATGAAATGAAAGAGCAACTCAAACAGTTATACCTACAAGCTTACAAGTGTTCAATGTGAGCACCTTTTGTCACGCGGCACACATCAAGTCGATAGCCCGGTTCTTCCCAAACGTTGATTAGGGCATAATTGTTGCAACAGCTGCCTGAATCCTGTTTCTTAGGTCGGGTAGATCGGCTAGTAGTGGGAGCACGATCCTTATTTATGAACTAACTCACACGATCCTTTATGAACTCAGCACTCTCTTTACTAAGCCTTGGTTGTTCCGTACTCTTCCCTTTTTAAAGGCTTCCAGTATTTTCAAACTGGTGATACTATCTATGGACGTGATTATCACGTGGAGATCACATCTAAACTTAATCCAGGACGCACGTTGCATAGGAACTACAGATTCAGTCTTTGCAAACTGCAGAATACAAAAAGCTTTCTGTTCACTAGTCGCCATTTTTGCAACTAGAGCTTTCTGGCGCATGCGCGTACCAAAAACAGAACTGTTTGAGTTGATCTTTCATGTCATGTATAAACTGTCAAGCTATACTGTAAAGGTAGCTTCACGGCAAAGCACTATCTCGATCACTTTCCGTTCACAAAACTCTCGCGTAGCTTAGCACTCACAGTAAGCAGCTATTCTCACAATGCTGGCTCTCAGAAACGCAGGGGTTTATATAGCTTTTCCTTAGGTTCCACACGTTTCGAGAAATATCTCCACAGGAAGTTATTCTAGAAGCTTCCCGATTGGACCATGGGATATCGCCGATTTGGTCATCAAATGGGCGATAAAGTCGCCAATCTGGCAACCCTCCCATACACTATTTTATGGCAACCCTAGTGCTATGCCGGAAAGATTACATACAGGCGCAACCGCCGAATTTTTCGCACCATCTAAGGATGTTGTTATCATTTAGCAGGTCACATCTGAGCTTAACCCGGAACGCACTTTGCACAGTAACTGCAGATTCGATCTCTGCAAACTTAACACACAAAAAGAACACAAAAAGGTTTCTGTTCACTAGTCGCCATTTTTGCTACTATTTTCCGTTTTTGCTACCCTGGTGCATGCGCGTACCAACAAACAGAACAGTTTGAGTTGCTCTTTCATTTCTTATATTAATTATGATTTTAAGTTTTCTGTAAAAAATACTACAATGCGCTAAAACCCGATATTCATTTAGAAATATACTGCACATAGAATGTGTTTGAGGTGCGCTGCTTCGACTATAAACTAAAGACAACTTTATAGCAACAACAAACAATTTTACTTATTTTTTTTTTCTGGGTCTGTAACAGAACAAAAAATTGAAATCGAAATGAGTTCCCGAACATACGGGATCAAAGCATGTATGCTTCGCTAGCAGCCCGAATTGAAACTAACCAGAAACAATGCCCTGTACATAACTTTTATGCCGCATAGGAGACAATAGAATGTATTTATTCACACTATTATTACCTGCAGAAACTAATGCTACTACACTTAGTAAAATAATCGCCGTGTTATTTTTATACGTAATTAGTTCATTAAACCTATTTTAGGCAATTTTACCTGATTTCAAATCCAGCCTGCGATACATTTTCAACATTACATTTTACGGTTCAGTAAAAATCGTTTCTTTAATCTTAATTTGTTCTCACTGCATTTTAATACGTCTTGCATATAATCTTCTGCAACATTTTTATATTTAAAAAATTCTTCTGAGAAGAACTTGGAGTAGGTTTTTGCCTAACGAAAGGGATGACTTCATGAAGAATTTTATAAAGAAAACTGGTTTACATTCATAGGAAAAAATACAAAAACCAATCACACAGCTTGCCTATTCGCATGGGTTTGAACTCAGGTTGAACAACCAGTATTCAGCGGTCTTTAAGCACTCGGCCATTGGTGGGGGCCTGAGAAAAATTTAGATTATTAAAACTTTTGTTTTTTATTTTTAATCCTTCAGCTGTTGCTTTAAGTTGTAGAGACATTAGGTTATTTTTTAAGCAGAAGACGTGAAAAATGAACAATCCCTTCGCCGGGAGTCGAACCTCTCGAAGACGCGACGAGTGTGCTGACTGTTACACCACGATGGCATGCTAAGAAGGCGGGAGAAATACCTTATATACTGCCCCTTTTAAAGGGCAACTGGGGATTAGGGGACCCAGTCGCCAAATTTTGGTGGTGGAGAATAATCATTCACCACCTTGTTTTAGTTCGGGGGCAAATGTAGAGACATTTAGAATTTTTTGGATGTTAGGAAACTGAAGAAATCTTTATTACCTTCACCGCGACTCGAACTTGGGACCTCTCGAATACGCGCCGAGTGTGCTGACCACTACACCACGAAGGCATGCTAAGAAGATGGGAGAAATACGTTATAAAGTTATGTTTCTTCTTCTTCTCTGAAGATCAGTTCTGAACTGTTTGCATTAGTGTAAATGATTACTGGAGAACTTTTTCTTATGTTAACTTTATCGAAACGATCTAGATTTTAATCAGTTCTTGCCAAGTGGACATCACTAAATATTAAATCTCTAATGTTTATAGAAGAAAATGCATGTTGAAGATGAAAAGTAGTTATAACAATCACACATTAACTACAGCAGAACTCTTGCATCTCTTGTTCTATGCTCAAGAATAGCATAAAATATGATAACATTTTCTTAACATTCTATACATTTGCATTCTGCTAGATAAAAATCTAAAAAACATTCACTGGATTTATATGCTTGTATGATGGGTGTTGATATTTGCATGTGATCCATACTGAGAAATTCATTTTATTGTGCAGAATAGTTTTTGGCCTGTGAGCATTTTCACTGTGTTTAATATTCTTTTTAGGAGGTATTCATTATACGTGGCACCTTTAAGTTTCATTGTGCAAGCTTCTAAGAAATTTTCAAGAATATAAATTAAGTTTTATTTACTTGAAAGATATCTTCCTTTTGTACAACCTGGCAACATTAATAAAGAATTAAAGAAGGCAACCCAACTGAAGTCGTAAAAAGCTACCGCTTTCTGTTTAATTCTAGTTTTTCTTGATTTATTTCATCAGTTCTAGTGGATTTTTTTTTATTTAACTATAATGGAGCAAATAGGCTTAATTCATGAAAATGTATGCATTAAAATAGTTAATAAAATAAGCACCATAAGTAAGACATTAAAGCATGGTGTAACTGAAATTAGTCAGTTTCTTTCTTTCTTTTAATGTTGTAATTTTTGTAATATTTAAGATATTATTTTCGACATTTAAGGCTTGTCAAGGAAAGGAAGGTGAACAACATGTAGCTATGATTGCCAGTGATTCATCTTCCGAAGATCATTGCAGATTGACTATGGGTGTAGATTTCCTTGTTGCAACTTCAACATATCCAGGTATATAGTGTTAGTTTCTTACATGACCTTCATATCCAATAATAAATAAACAATATCTTACATATTAGTGTAATATTAAGATGTTGTATTATAAGTGCTGTTATAACAAATGTAAATTTTGTAATTTTATTTGAGAAACTATACAATGATTTTAATTTGGAAGTAAATTTCTCACTGCAAAAATGTCAAGTAGTGTTTTGAAAAAGTTAAAGAATCATTAATGAAAAGTTTTAAATCTGCTCTCAATCTTTTATTATCATTATTTTCAAAATATATGAAGACACCCTAACTAATAGAATATTTTTGTTAATATAATGGTATCAATAGACAGCCTGCATAGTTTAGTATTTTTTTTTCAGACTCCAGAAGCTTTGAATAAAGTAAATCTACAATTCTAATTTCGTAACCACCAACACCACTACCAATAATCATCTTCATTAAAGAGACCCCTTTTACTTAGGTCTAAAATTAATGAGAATCGTGGTTGTTTCAGAGCATTTCGCTTCTGTTATTAAGTAAAAATAATTTATATTATTGCCAACTCATAAAACTAATTTTTTTTATTGAATAAAATTAAAATTAAAATCCGAAAGGATTTCAGTTTTAAATGTTCTTCCTGCATTTTGTTTCTGAATGCAAAATGATATGAAAGGAGTAAGTATGAATATATCAAAGTATTGTAACAGTCATTTGGGTACAAAAAAAAATATAATGAATAATAAAAAAAAATCTGAAAGGTTTCAGATTTTAAATTACGTCCAAAGGGGCGTTTTTTAAACATTTTGTATGTTACTTTTATTTATTGAATATCATATTCTTCGCATTTAAACCATAAAATTCAGTTAAAGAACAATATCGCAAAATAATTTTAAACTGAGCGTATCTCTAGAATTTCCTACACACAGTCTCACGCGCTGCAGATAAAAATGTTTGTTTCTGTACAACGTTGAGATTGCCCGCTTTGAAATACTTGAGTTTGTTAATCAAAAATTCGTTAAAGTTGAAATCGTTAATAAAACAAATTTCAAATTTGGACTTCCAGATGCCTATATTCGCAGCAGGATTACGGCATTCAAAATTCAATGGCTTTAGGTACCGTCGTTTTATTACAATGCGAGAAACATACATACGTTTATGCACATTCTTCAGTATTTAATTTCTTTAAATATAATACAGGGCTGCAATATTTTGTGGCAGCAGTTTGAAAAGTGATACAGACTTTCAATATTTCCGACGCAAAATCGCAGAACGAAAACAATAGTCCTTCACGGACAAAGCCCCTTTGGATTAATTATAAAAAATACACAAAAAAGATTGCATTCTTCACATTGCTGCACAAAATTTCATCATGACTATTAAATTTTATTTTGTAATTAGATCATAATGAACATCACAAGTAAAATTGGACAATTTGTAGTCGTTATATTGCGGTCTATTCGGCAGATATTTTATTTATTAAATATATAAAATAGTACTTGCTGCAAACAGTTATTAAGAAGCACGGTCATAGTAAGTTTTAAAGTGATTCGCTTTCTCAAGCTGACAAATGTTACACTTTTACAATAACAAAATTAACGAAATTAGTGATCATTTGGCCTAAATAAAAGATTTTATGTATTGTTGTCTTCTACGATTTCGTGGATTTAATAATTTATGATAACACTTGATGAAGAATCAAAACACAATTTACCCTCTAGTAAGCATTATTACACAGAACAGTTCGAAAGACTCATTTACACTTGTCGAAAAACTATGATAAACTTGCTGAAACACTCAGCAACACAGCCTTCAGGCTATAACGGTGAAGACAGCTTCACGGCAAAGCATTAAAGTACAGCTCCCTACTCGGTCGATCGCTCTCAAGCTTATCTCTGAACTCAAAATACTACTACTCCTCATACAGGCAGGGTATATATAGCTTTAACCTATCGTCGAGAACATTCCCAAGAAAACCACGAAGAATATGTTCTAGAATGTTCTCGCTCCATCTATGACATATCGCCAATTTTGTCTCCAAATATCGCCAAATGACGATTCCGCACCAAATCTGGTAATCCTGTCTTTCTGTGGCACTTTCTGGCAACCTTCTGGGCTACTTCCCCTTTGGGCTAATAAAATATAAATAAATTAATGATACCATCATGAAGGATAAAAAATAAAAGTGATAAAATTTTATAGTAACATATATATATATATAGTATATATATATATTGCAACGTTTCTGTTCTCTTTTTTTAATTTAATTGTATTATTATAGTAATATACTTACAGTTATTATAATTTATATTATCTCATATGTGAAAAGTTTTTTAATACTTTTGATTTAAAAAAAATTATAATAATAAACTCTTTTATGGAGTATTAGACTGCTATTTGAAGTTTCCAAATGGCAAATCTTTTCCATGCTTTTCTCATTCTCTCCCTTTATTTTCGTTTTTAAAATTTTACCTTTGTTTATTAAATTTTCTGTATTTAATTTTATATCTAGGTACATGGAGCCATAGAAAAGGCACTGGTTCTTATTTTATTCAAGGCTTGTGCAAATGTTTGGAGGAACATAGTAAAGAACGTAATTTCCTTGATGTATTAATTGCTGTCAGTCGCCTTATGGCTTATAATTTCCAAGAACGCAAAACTTGCAAGAAGCAGATGCCATGCATTTTGTCTACCTTAACAAGAGACATTTCTTTCACCAAATCCATGTAAGTTATAATTGTATATAGAATAATGCATCTGTATATATCTGTACCTAATAACTTTACAGACAAGCAGATAACAAATGTAAAAATAAAGTATTCTTGCAATGTACTTAGAAAAGGTCAAATTTAATTATTAAATATGCACTGTAAAACATCACCAGTATTAAAAAAAGTAATACTAAAACATATTGAACGCACTGTTCAACTAACCAAAGCAGTGCAAGATATGTTGCGCATTGCAATATCTATATTTTTTCTCAGGGCTGCTGTCGGTGTAACTAGTGCAGCTGCACAGAGCAGCAAAATATCTAGCGCTTACAATGCTCTTTCTCATGTGTATGAATTTGACATTTTAACCTAAATTCCAAAAGACAAAGTGAAAAATAAAAGATAGGTTTTTTATTATAGTAAAGTAATAGAAGGGCTATCGACCTGAAGGAAGACATACTTTGGGAAAAATTGTCTAAGGCAGATTGCTCATATTGACGCTCACTAAAACCCAATATCTAGCCAGACCGTTCGCCTGAGATCTAACCAGAATCAAAGTACCAATATTCAGCATTCTTAAGCACTCGACCCCTGGTGCCGCCTGTGAAATAAAGCTATGCATTATTTCAGGAAATGGAACTAAATAAATTTTATCTCTATTTCAGTAAAGGAATATAATTAGTTATGATATTGTAAGAGTACGGAGAATGCTAAAAGTGAATGAATGCAAATTTAACAAAGTGATGTTATGGTTATTTTCATTCGCTGAAATTGGCTACATTGGCACAAAAATAAATAAGGAAGCGCTAAAGATCGTCATTACTATGGGAAAATGCAGGTGCACCTGGTAACCATTTCGCTGTCTTACGGCCTGCTTCCATACACACACTGGCCAATGAATTAAAAACCTCTGAGATTTCCATTTGAATGTGTGCTAGGGATGAAGTATGCAAATTTTTTTATGACGTGGGCTACACGTGGTTAGAATGCTAGAATAAGTAAGATGTAAGCGTGCTTTCAAAATGAATGAAGTAAAATGGAAAAAACGACAGATTTTTCCCCACTTAAAGAGGGGCTTATTCTTGGTGCCTGTTTAGCAGGGGTCTCGATGGGTTCATCAGTAAAAAGCAGCCATATCAAAGGTTTTCCAAAGTTGGGAATCAGTATACACAATCCTTCTGTAGAAAACGTAACTGCGGTTTGAGCACAGTTTCCTAAGCGAGTGATCGGCGGCGTCTCCGACGAATTGTACGGCAAAACAGGGACTCTACTGTGCTTCAACTGACATAGACCGTCAAAAAAGGCTCTTCCCAACATATTTCAACTCGAATTATGCGCAGAGAGTTGCAGAGGATAGGAATGCATAGTCGGGTGCCTGTGAGAAAACCACTTATTTCTGCCTGGCAGCATCCAAGAATTCGTTTGCAGTGATATTTCCAGTCACTGGACAGAAATCTGACGATTGGAAACGGGTAATGTGATCGGACGAATCACGTTACACCTTATTTTGCGCTGATGGAAGTCGTCGAATTTGGAGAGAGCCCTTGAATCCATCTTGCCTTACTCGCGCTATATAAGGGTCTGGTGGAAGTATCATGATATGGGGCGTGTTCTGCTGGCATGTAAGTGGTGCCCTGGTGTTCCTCGAGGGTAAACAAACAGCCATGAGATACCTAGATATACTGGCAGATCAAGTGCACCCTGCAATGTTGCATTTTTACCCTGATGGCGACGGATACTTCATGGACGATAATGCAACTATGTATCGTGCCAGAAGTGTTCAAAAGTGGTTCGTTGAACATCAGTCTGACTTCCAACACCTTCCTTGGCCACAGCATAGCTTGGATGGTAACCCCATAGAAAATGTATGGAATATGGTGTAAAGACAGCACTCTCCTCTTCCATCTAATTTACAAGATCTAAAAAGCTACATAGCCAATGCATGGTATTCTCTGGACGTAAATACACTTCAGAAGCATGTAGACTTGATGCCCAAACGTATCAGAGCAGTTATCGATGCAAAAAGTAGTCCAATAAAATATTGATCTTGAGTTTCTAATTCATTGCCAGTGTGTGCAAGATATGCTTAAAAATAGCCATTTTTCTTATTCATTTGCTTTTGCTCTAGAGATGCAAGTACATTGATAAAATAGTTTTCTTTCGATACATTACTCCAAAAACATTGAGTTCGTTTGCAGCTGACCAGTAATATACACATAATAGAAACATATAATACTAGAAACAAATAAATGCGAATTTTTACGTAAAGTCATAATATCCTCCTACATTAAATAATCAAGGAATTGTCTACATGCTTTCGAAAAGTAAGCCACTGCTCGAGAATATCGTCAATTTTTGGAAACATTACATTACTCTGAGTCATCTAATTAACAACGTCTGTGAAAATACGAATAAGCATTTGATGTTACTGCGATTCCAGCTTGTGAGTTGTGAATTAAGATGTAGACTTGTTGTTATTAACCAATATTGAGGTGGGAGGTGTCAAGGGCACATATACAGAGTGATATTCCTTCATTAAAAAGTGCACGTCCTGTCGAATTTGATATCCCAAACCACGGAAATTTCTGCTTTGGCATCGCATTTCATGTTAATTTTTTCAATCACTGCATTGGACCTTTACTCTGGCCAACAGAAAAATGTTTGTTTTTAAATGCACTTGCAGGTCTTTTAGATATTGCTCAGGTGAAAAAGATTCATCTGGCACAAATCAGTCACAAGGCAAACGATAATCAAAAAATCTCTATTTGGGATGGAGTAAATGCCATGCTCTTATTTACTGCCCTAATGTATGCTAAGAAGGAATAGGCAGTCTTTTGTTTCAGGCTTGTTGATTTCAGACAACGAATAAGAAACTTGATCTAGTATTATTTGATAAAAAATATTGTTCAACTGTGAGTGCTGAGAAGTCATCAGTGTCCTTCCCATACAGGGGATTTTGTACAATCCTTTAAATACAGAAGTTAAATTCATTTCTTGGTCAGGGAAAATGAAAAGAGGGCAGTTGGGCCATTGGGAAATTCATTCCCATCTAACAACTCTCCTCATCGTTAAAGCTTCTTAATCAGGTATAATATAAACTTATGCCCCCTTATTGAAACAGCCTTTCAAAACCTGACAGTTCCTAAGTAACAACTGATTTGCGCAAATTTCTGTTCCCAACAGCCACATAAGGGAATTGTAAGTCAACATCTCTTATGTGTTAAAGGCAATGCACTCAAATTTATTTACTAATTCATATCTACAGTTTTACACTGGACCTACACTTCTCTTTCCTCACCTAGGCTTCATTGCAGAGACTCACCTCATTGAAGATCAAAGTGAAGGGCGTATTAGGCATTATTGTTTTGAGTGTGTGATGAATTAGTTAGGCCATAGGCTTCCATAGCTATAATATATCGATTATTTCCTTATTTATTTATAATAGTTATTCATATTATAACAGTAACAGTTGAGAGAAAAGTCATGCTATATGTTCCTGAAAATATTGCTATAAGTGTTCACTTCTGATAACAAACACTAACTGCAAAATATCTATAAGATATTTGAGTGCATATGATTGTGTTTTCAAGATAGGACAAAATGTCACGCAAATTGCTACAGCAATAGCCACGTCAAAGAGGGTTGCCTTGCAAATTGTTGCTGAAGTTGGAAGTGTTACTCAAATGCGTGCTGGAACCTGAGGAGGATCATTACACTTCAAATGGATAGATATGCCACTTTAGGGGAGAAAGCGAACTTGAATGTTACTATTCCTTATGTCTTCCTGTTCAAGCAATTAATTCTCATTCTAGACTTTTAAATTAAATGCCCTGTAAGGATCTTAAGTTTGACTAACGTTTATTTTATTTTAAAACTTTATTATCATCTCTTATTTTCCCCTTCTGGCCGGAATTAACGTGTGGATATGCTTATGCAAATTGTACTTGCTAACGCTTAAGTATTTAAGTTGTGGCTTTTTGCCAAGAGCGTAGTAGAAAGAGAGTGAGCGAGCCATCTAGCTACGAGTCTTCACGCGAGCTTGCCATCAGTTATTGTCTGCCTTTAAGGCCAGAGGTTTTAATCCTCTTGAAAGCTAAAGGCGTATTGTAGTTTTCCGCAGTTTGCGTACTACAGACGTAGTAATTTAAAAGGCCAGTCTTAGTGTTAGTCATCTGTGTAAAATATTAAAAGTTAGCTCTTATTTAAATTTTAGTTAGTTAGAAGTCTTATATTTTTACGTTCGGACCACAAGTGGTTGGTCTTTGTATACTGAAGTGCGGGAATGACTGTGAAATCGTGAAACAATAAAGGGTAATTTTTACACTTCTCATCTTGTCGTCTTTGCTACACTCGATAGGACATAGTTGAAGTAAACTCACTGTTCAGTCAGGACACGTCATGTTGTCCAAGCAGATTAAAAAAATACGAGTCCTGATAAGCCAAGTTAATGAGAAGCAACAGATCAATAGCAAGAACTTACAACTATAAAGCTAGCCATGTGAATGTTCTGTTACCTTTGCAATAAGTTCTTCCTGATGACACTTTTAATAACCAACAGCACATAGTTCTCCGCCAATATCTTGATAGAAAAATACACCAAACCATTTATTTCTAAAATCTCTTTCAAATAAAAGTCATATTCAATTTGAGGATAAATAAGTACTAGAGCAGTCGGCCTTCAGAACTTTGAATGATTCCATCCTTCTCAGTCCATGAGAGCTTTTTCAATTTTAGAAATCTTTAGCTTTTAAATAAGTTCAGAACACACCACTTGATAAGCTTGATTATGGTTCTCATGGATCTGTAGATGCATTCACATGAAACA
Organism: Stegodyphus mimosarum; assembly: GCA_000611955.2. NCBI lineage: Eukaryota > Metazoa > Arthropoda > Arachnida > Araneae > Eresidae > Stegodyphus > Stegodyphus mimosarum. The sequence goes on from KK122506.1 coordinate 157,575, forward strand.
CTTTCTACCGCTGTTGTTTATGGTATCACTGGTAAACGCGAATGAGATTAGTATCGGCAGATATAAATTTTAAAATGATTTTGCTGTTTATCATTCAGGCAGTTTATTGCGAAATTTATTTGCAAAAGATGAGAGGAGAATGCATCTGCTTAAGGAATATTGCATGTTTTTGCTAGCTAACTACCTAAGTTCAAACCTACTTTCACTGAATTTACATACCTTTATTAAATCTTCTTAGACTGCAAGTGAATATCGTTCTATCTTTAGTTTAAATTTTAAGAACATTAAATGAATGTAGAAACGCTTTAAATATTTTCAAAGCAAATAATAAATTCAGGCGTGATTGGGGCTAGTCTGACAGCTGCGGTCAACTCACATAAAGGTACAAACACGTTTTTGCAAACTGGTGCCTTACATCCTTATGAAAGTCAATGAAGGCTTCATCAGAGTGCCGCGGAACAACCATGTAAGAATCGTTTTCTGCACGGATTTGTACAAATATACCTTCATCAATATTGGGGTATTCCATGAATTTATGTTATTAATTTATTTATTTTTTGTTGCAATCTTAAAGTTTCAACCATTTTTGAACCATCTACATCTGCTTGTAAAGCGAACCAATAACCACCAGCACCTCGGGAAATTTCCTGAATTTCCGATAGTTCCATCTTCACTTGAGTAAATTAATTACAGTTCTAACTCCGTTTCTAATTTTAGCGCAACTTCTAAGCTAGAAACTTGTAAAAAACTAATCCATTCGGGAGGAATGCAGGAGATACAGCATTGCTGACAGAGTTCTTAATGCATTATCGCTCTAAGGGAGCTTGTGTTTTTGTTGTAGAATTTTATTCGGTTACAGATTTAGAAATTCTTACAAATTGCAACAACAAGGGCATTATGTCCCAAGAGCCCTTCCAAATTATTAATTAATTTAAAAGACGCTAAGTATTCCTTACGTCTTAAGCGGCATCCAAAAGTTCGAATGAAATAAACCCCTTATTTCGCAAATTTGTCACTGATTTTATTACAATCTCATTTATGTGACATTAAATATTTTTTCAAATTTCAGTCTACCTTACGAAAGAAGAGGTGATAACAGCCCTGATAAAATGGAAGGAACAGGTGAGAAGAGCCCTGGTAAAATTGAAGGAACAAGTGAAGACAGCCCTGATAAAATTGAACCAGTAAGGTAATTTACACTGATGTGTTTTCAAATTAGATATTACAAATAGTTATGTCGCTGCAAAGTTGTATAAAATGCTAATATTTATTGCAATTATTTCTTTTGTATAACTGTACAGTTCAACTGGGAAATGGCATCAATTAAAAAATAAAAATCTTAATCTGCAATAATAAATTTCCCTGTACAGACTCAAGACATAAAACATTTTTTCTCAAGACATAAAACATACATTTTCATAACGCATAAAACATTCTCTCTCTTTTTTAAACTAACTTAATTTGCATTTCTAGTGCAGTTCATGGATATAAATGGAGGAAAATTTTAATAAGAAATAACGTGTTAATTAAAATAAACTTCAAAAACAGTCACCTTTACCAGTATTCAGCTAATTCAAAAGCAAAAACTTTTTCACAAAGAATTATTGGTTCTTACTCTGTAAGGTTTTAGTTAAACTAACAAAGTTTTATTTTAATTTACCTTTTTCTATCTATTCTTATTTCAACTTCCCGTTAGAATAAGCGCGCGTTTCAGCTTTATGCTAATTTGAAGTGGAGCCAAGTTCTATTTAAACGAGAGGTAGGAACCTCTCAGGGTTAGAGAGCTTTTAGTCTCAGACCACTGTTACTCTGTTCGATGTTCGCCTGACTAGCTAGTATTTAAATTCCAAGCCGTAGCGCTGTTACGCTATTACTTATTAAGTAAATCTAAGTGCGTTAGTATTAGTTAAATCTTGCTACGCACCCTTTAGCATAGAGGCCAACCTCGCGTTTATAGCTCTGTGAGCAACGACGATTTAATTTTTACTTAGCTTTCGTTTAAATTATCTGATTGTTCAGTTTAGACCCAAGTGCGGTCGTCATTTTCTGTATCCCTCCCGAGTTGGGAAGTGGCTGTATATAATTATGGTTTAATAAAAGATGATTTTAAATCCTTCTCAAGTGCAGTTCTTCTACCACTTAACCACAGTTTTCTACCACAGAACATAGCTGCATTCAGCTCCCTGTTCCAGATCAGGATTTAAGGAGTTCATGAAGATGTTTGCCAAGAATGCACCGAACACTCAGTCCTGACAAGCTGATGCTGTTCTAGAAAATTTTCTCAAGTTCACACTCACGATACATAAAGATTCGAGAGTACACATCGCACACTAGTCGGAAACGAAATCTTACTTCTTACTTCCGGTGAATTCCTTTTTAATGTTTTCATTTTCTTTTTCAGCAGGAAAATTTTAGTCACTTCCTTTTAGATTTTCTGGAAGGAAAAAAAATTAAGTACTGCTCCAGTTGATTGTCACATACATACATTTAATACATTTTCATAAAAATTCATCCTCTTAAATTTAGTTGAAATTTCAATTTTTATGTTTGTATTCTGCGTTTACTGCTAAAGAACTTTCAAAATGTAAGACTAAACTTAAAAGTTTCTATCTAATTTCTTGCTAAAATTATTTAAATGTGAAGTCATTTCTTATCACTAAAAGCGCTGAATGCAGAATTTATTTATTTATTTATTTTATTTGCCTAGGTATAATATATGCAATGAAAACGATGTTAAGGATCTGCCAAGGCTTAATTGTCCTATTGACAGTCCTTATTACCCTATTAATAGTGAAGTTGAATTCTTATTATTCCATTATCAGGTTAGTTTATTTCACTCTTCTGGTCTTTATAAAAGCAATTAGTTTATTATACTTTGCTAGTCAGAGTAAAAAGTGCAATAAATAATCATCCTTGGAAGATAATCGAAAAATGTGTTTATTTTTATTTATATTGAAATCATTATTGCAAAGAGTATTCGTCATTAGTAAAGGCAATATAACTAGTAAAATTTAAAAAACATTTAATACCAAAGAATAGATATGCAACATACCCATGTATCATTCAAAATGCAGTGAATAATATTGTTGTGAAATGCCCAGCTGCGGTAAAACAGCTTCCCCGCAAAAGGGGTTTAGATTTGCCAGAGAGTGGCAAGGAAAGCAGGGTTGCCAGATTTGGCGCGAAATCATCCATTTGACGACAAAATTGGAGACATGCTATGGACGAGAGCATTCTAGAACGAATTCTTACCGGTTATCCCGTGCTGTAACTTAACCCTCGTTGAGATGTGATGTTGCTGTGTGACGTCATTACGAACTATGAACTCACGGGCAGATATCACTCGAGAACTCTTAAGGGAGAAGTTGTACGCTGCGTCCTGCAAAAATTTAGACCTTTTATCCGTAAATCAGGGTTCGCACGGCCCCTAGAAGTCCTTAGGTTTTTTTGGAATATAATTTTGGTCCTTAAAAGTCCTTAATTTCGGCCAAAATCGACAGAAGGTCCGTAATTTTAATCACCTGAAATTTCTGCTTGTTTTTGCCACTGTCATGTTGAGTGTGATTTATCAATTTGGAGGAATATTTTTCGCGCTTCACTGATAAATATGGTTATCTTTTTAAATGGAAATAATTTGTTCCTATTTCTTATACAAACGTTGAAATGCCCGAGATGATGGGCAAAAAGTAAAACATAAACATTTCAAATTTATTTTATTTTTTTCCTAATGAAGAGCTCTTAAACAACTTTTCGCTTTTGGTGATGTGAATTCTTTTATTAAATGCCTTTTAATTTGGCAACGTATCAATATTTTGGTGATTTTAAGATCAGTTTCTATAGACGTTTTTTTGGGGTAAGGGGAGATCTGAGAATTTTTTGATGATTTTTTTAAACATTTTTAAGATTGAAAATCATTAAAATAGTGATAAAATATTGAAATTATACACTCATGACCATTAATTAAGGATAATTCGGAGTCACGTGGAAATCGAACTCTAAAATAAATATATCACCTGTACAAGCACTACACACATCTTCAAGAATCATATGCAAATTTCAGGAAGTAACCGGATGACACCGATGCTTCGTCACAATGACGAGAGTGTAAGAGAGTGATATATAAGGAATACAGGCAAAGAAGTAAAATTGTTCGCAGGCGCTTTACAAGCATTTCCGTGCAATAACCGAATAGTTATGACACAAAGGACGCATTTGGATGATTTTTTACGTCGTAGAATTATCGGCCATCTGGAATGTGGGCGTACCCAACTGGAAGTATCAGACGAACTTCGAATTGCCCAGAGTATCATCTCCAGGCTTTGGCAACGATTCCAAGATGATGGTAATGTGAGTAGACGTTACAGCACAGGTCGCCCCAGAGTTACAACGCCGAATGAGGACCGGTATTTGGCAGTTACTGCCAAATGAAACAGGCGGAGCACAGCCTCAGACCTGTCTCGTCAGCTCTCTTCAGCCACTGGTACGGCAATTTCAAGGCAGACCGTGTAGAGACGCTTAATGCAGATTGGTCTATATGCTCGTAGACCTGTCAGATGCATTCCACTTACTGCAACTCACTGTCGCCTGCGGTTAGCCTGGAGTAGAGAGCATGCATTGTGGACACCGCAACAGTGGGCTTGTGTGATGTTTTCCGACGAGTCCAGGTTTAGCTTTCAGTCTGATTCTCGCCGGACTTTCATATGGAGACCTCCAGGTACGTTTTACCACCAAGAAAACATCATTGAACGACACCGTTACCGTGGTGCAGGAGTGCTCGTTTGGGGTGGAATTATTCTGGGTTCCAGAACTGACCTGCATGTTCAAATTGCAACCATGACAAGCCAAATTGATCGGGACGTCATTCTGGAACAACATATACGTTTGTCTCGGGGCGCCATGGGCGCACAATTTGTGTTTATGGATGACAACACCCGTCCTCATCGTGCAAACATCGTAAGCGAATGCCTTCAATCGGGGATTTTACCCGTATGGACTGGCCAGCTTTCTCACCGGACTTGAATCCAATAAAGCACGTGTGGGACATGCTTGGCCGACGAGTTGCAGCCCGTTAACCTCCTCATACATGTCTACCGGAACTTCGGAGGGCATTGCGTTTTGGGTGGTGTAATATCCCCCAAGATCAGATCGATAATTTGATACTCAGCATGCCTAGGCGTTGTATGGACTGTATTGCATCATCTGGGAGACATACAATGTATTAACAATCATATCAACCATGTAATATTGGTTTTTTGTAAATAGTTTTTTTTTTTTTGTAATTTGCTCCAGGGAGAGAAAGTCGCTAATTGTTTTAATAATATCAAACATATAGCATCTTTTTTTGCTCTTTACCTTTTGTTTAATAAATAAGCTTTACAAATAAGTCAAATTTGTTCTACTTCTAACTCTTCCTTTGCCTGATTTGCATTATCCTTAATTTATGGAAATGAGTGTATTTAAGAAGTGACATTAAAATGAAACCTTTTTATTTTTCGCTGCAATATTATGCAGTGATATTACTTTCCATTTTGGCGACTTATTATGCAATATTTTGAATCTGAAAAATAAATAAGGTAATAAAGCTCAATTTACGAAATAAGTCTTAGCAAAAGCAAAATAACCATGTAATTAATTAAAATTAATGTAATGTAAACCATGTAATTAATTAAAGTTTATTGTCTTCTTTTTAATTTTTTCATGGTTAGAGTTTTTCCCATGCAGTTGTCTCAGAATATGCATCATTTTTCTGTATAAAATGATTTTACGCATTTTCCTTTTCCTCTCCCCTCAAAATATTTCTGCCATTTCGCTGTTACAGGATTGGTAGGGGTAATTTTTCTTTAGGATTTTAGGCATTGCAACTTGCGAAGTTTAGAAGGATTTGAAGGCAACATCTATAGACCCAAGATTCTAGAATATTCCAGAAAAATCCGACAAAATGAAAAATGTCTTCATGGTATTAACACGTAAAAGGTGTATTTTACAGAAAGTTTCTGTTGAATTTCTTACTTTTTGGAGAATTGGAAAAACAATGGAAACAAAATATTTGAATGTTTTACTTCTGACACTAATTTTTTTTTAATTGAAAATTTTAAATTCCTTGTGCACCACATAGTATTACACAAGGCTTACAAAGGTAAGTAAAAGAAAACAAATACAATAACCACACAAAATAATAAAAAAAAAACTTACAAATTCACAGATAACACGTAAGAGATAAATTTACAGAAGAAAAAGAAAGCCATTTTATCTTGAACAAATACATGAAGAGGGGGAGGAAATGTAATATTCACAGAGAACCTAGAAACCTTTAACCTAGAAATGAGTTCTTTTCGTCCTTCCTTGAGCTTTGAACAATAGAACAACAAATGTTCAACATTTTGTACTCCCCCGAAGCTGAATGAACACAAGTCTGTACTAGATAATCTAAATCTCTTCAGATAAAAATTGAATTTACCATGTCCAGTTAGAAATTGAGTAATTTCAAAATTACAGAGAAAGTGTTTATTATTCAATCTATGAGGAATGGAAGGAAAATATAGTTTAGTTAAGGAGGCATTAGTAGAATTCCTGTATAGTTCATTCCACTTGAGTATTGTATCATCCCTACTTTTGTTCTTGAAAAATGACTTGGGCAGTATCATTGGAGTAATTACTTGAAGATTTGTAGCTTGTTTTGCCAACCAATTTCATTTCCTAGATTTCCAGTATTACCACGTACATGAGAAAAGATAACATCAACACCTTTGTTATTAAGAAGGGCATGAGAAGTGACAATTAATTTGTTACATGAGAAGATATTCCTAAGTGAATATAAGGATGAAAGGGAATCAGTGCGAATAAGAATACTTCTGACACTAGAAGTCTTTTTTAACATGTTTTTCTTTCCTCTATTTTCTCTACTTTTCACTAGACAAATGCGTGGAAAATATCAAAAATGCTTGTAATCTTATCACATGGACTGACATTTATAGAAAGGAATTTAATTTTTCTATTTATAAAGAAATTGAAAACTGACAAAAGATTCATCTTATATGTCTCAACTCATCATACACAGGGCTGGCGCTAGGCATTTTCCAACCTGATGCAATCTCTGTGGATACTAAGTTCTGCTGTTTAGTGCCTTCCTATATTTTGCTCCCAATGCCTGTGCTCAATTCTAAAGGATTTGCCATTTCTAGATTTTTTGCTCGAAAGGTCACTAAATTCTAAAAATCCGCCTACATTGGCTCCGTAACTGAGCCTTACCCACGTATCATTTCATATTTATTCTGAGTGTGCATATTACTAAAGAAATAACATTAGCAGCTTGTTCTGTGAATTTAGTTTTCAGAATAACAGAAATCTTTAATTAAATCCAAAAATTCTAAAATGAAGAGGAAATGTATTGAAGAAAGGAACTGAATACATAAAGAGAAAGAAAATTATTCTTCAAAGATATGTACACTTATTATTATGTAAATTAACCAGTTATTTATAATTTCAGTCTTAACTATAACTTCCCCTTTCCTTTTCCTCGCCTGAATGCAAAATCAGTTAGTTTCTAAACTGAGATTTTTTAATTGTAAAACAGTGTGTGTTTTTGGCTTTGGCGTGTACGCTGCATTAGTTCCTGCCAGCTCTGATTAATTTGCAATTATTCTTCTTTGCGTTATCGTTGGGTTTGAATTTGTTTTGGCAATAGAGTTAAAGTTTAGCTTAAAATTAAATTGACTGCTAATCCACATTTTAGTCTGAATTTGCCTGCTTCTATTTAACTACAACACCACAAGCTGTAGTTTATTTTGTTAGCATAAGAACGTTCCTTTATCTTCTAAGTTTTTTTTTAAATAAGAGGCTTATTTAAAACTTTATCGTTACTTTCTGACGTAGCGCTAATTTGCTTCATGTCTGTCAGGGGTTTTAGACTATATTTAAGTGTCACCAGATCATGCAAAACCTCATAGGTACATTGTCGAGAGTTTGACAAGTTAGGAGGTAAAGCATGCAGAAACTAGTGGGAACATTGTTTTCAATATTGAAACCAATTTCTAATTGTTAGAAAATATACTTAAAGAGAAGGAAATTGATATAAATTAGCTAAAATGTCTGGGAAGGCTTCAAATTAAAAAGACGCATAAATATTGACTTTTAGTTTATATCTACATAAAACACTTGCTGGTTATGTGAGTTTGCCAGGGTACGACATCCGTATGTTGTCCATCGTATAATTTCACTAATGTGTCATAGTCTGACACGGTATGTTTACCTATTTTGTTAAACGAACAGAAAGTCACCGATTCAATTTTTTGTTTTCAACTTAGTGCAATTTATACTTCTGCAGCAGAGAACCTCGGTTCTACACATAAAACTGCGTTTTACTCTCAAGGTTCTTTTAAAGAACACAACAACAACAGTCTAATAGTTTGTAGAGACTGTTTTGAGGTGCGCTGGTTCGACTGTATACGAAAGATAACTTTAGAACAACAACAACAAACAATTTTATTTTTTGGACTGTAACATAACTAAAAGTTGAAGTCGAAAAGAAGTCCAAACCATACGGGATCAAAACCTGTATGCTTCGCTAGGAGTCTGAACTGAAGTTGCGCAGAAGCAATGCGCTGTACATAACTTTTATTGCCACGTAGGAGGCAACGTACCGCCCCACGTTGCAATATTAATGATATGCGAACTAAATCTAAGTATACAATTCAATAACAAAATGTTAGCAATTCAGCTATTCATTTTTTTAAGCATTAACAAAAGACAAAGTTAGTAAATCATTTACAGAATATAAATAAACAATTCAGAGAATTTGATAAAGTTTGAAGATTTACGAATTTTTTTCAATAATTATGGTAAGTATATCAACATTTCAAACAGTAAAAAAATTCAAATTTTTCCATCAAAATTACTAAAATATAGGTATAATAAAGGACAATGTATACATTTTATTAACAATGAAACTTAATCTTTTTAATTATCCTCAATAGGCAATAAACAAATTTTTTATATTGGTTTTTTAATTGGACCGAATTTGATGTTAATAACTGCTACTCGTACTTACCATCTTTACCAGGAATAGCCTGGTCAATTCTTCCTAGTAACCATTTAAATGGAGATAACTAATCATCTTTAATAATAACCATTGCATTTTTCTTTATGTTGTCCTTTGAAAAATATCATTTCTTTCCTTGTTGCAAGTGATTAATATAGTCAGTTATCCATCGTTATCATTTTAGTTAATTTTTGCCATCTTGACAGTCTGCTTTCTGATAGATCTAAAATTTGAGGTTCTACAATTGAGTTTATGAGTCTACCTATTAAAAAGTGACTCGGTATCAAGGGTTCGTAATCTGATGGTTCAGACGATAAAGGAGAAAGAGATCTCGAATTTAGTATTCCTTCAATTTGATCAATTACGGTTAAAAATTCTTCGTAGGTAATTTTAGCATCGGAAATAGCTATTTTAAGATGAAATTTAGAAGATTTGATTCAGGCCTCCCAAATTTCACCAAAATTGGGGGCAGGAGGACTTCTATATTTGATTAAAAAAAGGTCCTGCAGAATCTATACCTGTGTTATGAAAGGTTAGGTTTGAATTTACACGTTTAGGAGGTTAATCGACCATTAATTGATCTGAAATTATAGGTTTATGACGAAAACAAATTAAGCATTCATGAACTGTTTTCCTAGCTAAGTCCTTGCCACCAATGGGCCAAAACCTTTCCCTAACAAAATGTAACAATACTTGAGGATCAGCATGTAAATTTTTCAAATTATAGTGAATAAATATTAACTTAGTAAGCTTATGATTTTTTGTCAATAAAATTTGATATTTAGAATCATAATTAATTGCGGCATGAGTTAAGCGACCGCCGATACGTAATATACATTTTCCATTTAAAATGGATTTAAAGTTTTTACTTGACTCTTGATTACTCTCTGATCTTGAAGTGATTTAATCTCCTCTGAAAACTATTATCTGAACCATTTTTATCAAGTGAATTTCCGCACATTGAAACTCAGTAATACTAATGAGACCTGTTTTCTTCACTGGACCTTTCAGATTGGACAGAAACCTGATAATAAGACTTCAGATTCTAAATAGTTTAACATAATTACTTTTTTATTCAAGAAAGGTATTCCAAAACAAGTGTAAATTGCAGTTCAAATTAATGTCTAAAGGTTTTTTAAGTTCATCCTGATAGGCAAGAGAATCTATGAGAGTCTTGTCCAATTCAAATAAAGAAGCATCACTAAGTTCTACCTGTTCAGAACCATTCCACCACAAGGAGGATACACAAGTTCATGAGGATAAGCACCACGGGAAATCAGATCTGCCGGATTATTTGCTGATAATACGTGCTTCCAGTGTCGAGCCTCTACTAGTCTTTGGATTTTGGAGACTATTTGCAACAAAGGTCTTCAGAAGATGAGGAGAAGTCTTCAACCATGACAGTGCTATAGTTGAATCATTGCACAGAATGATGTCATCTAAATGCATCTTCAATGAGTTGCTAACTTTCGAAATCAGATGAGCCAATAACGCAAAGTTCACAAATATGCAGTCTTGGAATAGATAAGGTTTTCAATGGAGTCACACGAGATTTGCTGACTAGTAGATGAGTTGACGAGCTTTGATCTTCATCAACACAATTCAAGTAGACAACTGAACCATAAGCGGCTTCTGAAGCATCTGCATATCCAATGAACGAAATCTTGCGTGGATGATTGGAGAGGATGCAAAGATCAATTTTTATGTTTTCTACTCTTTAAATTTGAAACTACTTGTTGTCATTTGTGCCCAATAGTTGCAAAAAGTGGTTGATCCCAACTCAGTTTTTGAAATCATAATTTCTGTAGAAATATCTTGGCTTTAGTGATTACCAGGTCGATCAGTCCTAAGGGATCATAAAGTTTGGCAATTGTCGATAAAATGTCTCTTTTGGTATATGATGATTTCTTCTTGATTGCGACTTTAAAGCAGAATTCATCCTTGTGAGAATTCCATGTAATACCTAAAGCTTTAACCACATTATCACTTTTGGAGGAGAATGAAAGTTCAGAGCTTGTAGAAGGGCTATCCAACAGTTCAGGAGAATTAGAGTTCCACTTATGCAAAATTATTCCACAACTATGGAAAAGCTGTATAAGCTGATTTTTTAATTCCCGTGTCAAGTTTAATACACCAGAGATGACATCATCAACATAACAGTCTGACAAGACAGTTTTGGCAGCTTCAGGATATTTATGCATTTCGTCATATGCAACTTGCTTTATGCATCTAATGGCCAAAAATGGAGCACTTTTAGTATCATAAGTCACCGTTTTGAGTCTATATGTCACAGGAGTGTCGCTAATGTTTCTCTTCCATGAGATTCAAAGTAAGTCTCTTCGGGATTCATCAACCAAAATTTGCCGGCACATTTTTTGTATATCGACAATAACTGCAATTTGATGTTTTCTGAATCTCACAAGAATATCAAAAGTATCTTCTTAGACTTCTCCCGCTAAAAGTAAATCATTCAAACTTAAGCCATTTGAGATTGGGGCACTAGCATTAAGCACAACTCTTAATTTTGCACTTGATTTCTTTGCTATATACTCCATGATGGAGGAGGTAATATTCAAGTTCCGGTTTTGAATTATCATCGAACCTTTCCATATGGTCCAAATTTTCATATTCTGTTATGAAATCTTGATATAAATGTTGCGATGTAGCGTTTTTGCTAAGGCGTTTAACTAATTGATTGAGTTTAATATTGGCTACGTGCTTTGAATTTCCTAATTGTTCGTCTTTCATATGCATTTTTAGGATAAATCTACCATCTTTATTTCATCTGTAAGTGTCTTTGAAATGTTGTTCACAAAATTCTTCTTTTTGGCTAAGAATTGGCCTTTCTTCACGAATATTTTCCACTAACCAAAATGTTTCTACCAATCTATCAATATTACCGAGAAGTCCACAATAATTCTGACAATTTTCAAGGGACGTTTTCTCAAAGAACCAGTAGCTGTATAACCGAACACAGAATTTCAAAAAAACGAGTGATTTCGTAGAAGATTTAAATTGTCCATTAATAAAAATGTCATGAAATATTTCTGCTCCTAAAAGCATATGCTAGATGGAGTTACAAATTCTGGATCAGCGAAACTTGATGTATCAGGAATATCTACACTTTCAATATTTAATTTTGTAGAAGGTACTAAATCTGTGATTTTATTTACAACTATAAAATTTCATGAAGCAGAGAAAGAATTATTTCCATTAAAAATAGAAGCAAAATTTAATGTTTTAGAATTTATTTTTATTTATTTTGTTTTGTATTTAATGTTTTGAAGAGATTTAATGTTTGAAAATTCGCCCATCTAAACTAGAAATAGCAATATTTATTCTTACCTTTTTCAGATTTGCACGCTCACAGAATTCGTTAGTAGCAAAATTTGACTGTAAACCCGAATCAAGAAGAGCTCTTGCTTTAACGATTTGACCAATAATATTTCTAACCCAAACAACAGCAGTTGAGAACAGTTTCATTTTTCGAAAAAAGACACGCCGATAAGGTTTTTTCTGTAGATTCATTACTATTCAAAACAACTTCGGTTTCTGCGGTTTTCTGGGGAGGGCATGGCTTCACTTTGCTTTCCCCCACTTGTTGAAAACGACATGGAAGCTTCATTCCGATGAAGAAATGAATTATGTTTCGATTTGCAAACCTAGTAAAAGTGTCTAGGCTGACAACTCTTCCAGTAGGATGGCTTCCGTCCTAAGGATCAATGCCAAACGGATGTCTAGACTGACACATTTAAAAATTGGATGATTATCTTTGCAAACTGGAGACATAAACTTATTATTAGTCCAAAGGGATTTAGTCCCGAAGGACTATTACTTTCGTTTGGGCGTTTTGCGTTGTTTCACAAAAAACGGCATATCACTTTTCAATTTAGTCCTTATGTTTTTTTTTTTTTTTTTACGTAGCTTTCTCTTCAAAAATCGTCTGCGTTGCACGGGAAAATAAAAAGGAATTTTAATTACAATTCTAAATAAATAGCCAAATAAATGTGAAATTCGTAACAATATTCTCTAAAACGTTAACGAAAACATTTTTATCTCCAATGTACAAGACTGTGTATCAAAAATTCTAAAGATATGCTCATTTTGAAATTAGTTTGCGATATTGCTCTTGAAATCAATTTTATGGTTTAAGTGCGAAGAACATGGTATTTAATAAATAAAGGTAACACACAAAATGTTAAATAAACGCCCCTTTGGACGTAATTAAAATCTGAAACCTTTCAGATTTTTTAAATTTTTTGATTATTTTTACTCGTTTTAATCACTAGCGATTGAACTTTATTCTCAGGAATGTTTTGTTTTGGTTTTGCAAATACAGTTTTGTTTTTTAACACATTTTCTAACATCTGTCATCGCTTTTGAAGAGAGCTCATGAGAGATTCTAATTCACATAAATCATTACTATTTAATGACATTTCAAATTGCTTACGTGATTCTTTATCTATTTTATTGAGAACAAATATTAATCAGCGAAGCTTCGCTTAATTTATCCATATTTAATGCTCAACTTTTAATGCTCTTAAATGCTTCTGAACTTTATCAATTAATAAGCGTAAATCTTTAGAATTTTCATAAACTGTTTTTTTCAATAGAAAGTAATTCGTTGATATGAGAATTTATAACCAGTCTCTTATTATCATATCTTTCTTCAAGTGCCTTAAATAAGGAAGAAAATGTATCATATATCGTCTGCATCTGCTTTGCATTACCAATTAAACAAGATTGTGAATAAAACAATTTTTGAGAATCTGTTAATTGTTTAAAGCAACAAATTGTTTTTTAAATAAATCCCAGTCTTCGAAATTACCAGAAAATTTAGGCAATATTATTTCAGGCAATTTATAATTCAATGAATTACTTCTTGTTTCTGGGACACTATTATTTGCATATTCACTATTATTCCTACTGCATAGTGAATTATAAAGACATTGCAGTCTTACCTCAACATTGGTAATATCTGTCTTGATTTCTTCAAAAGTAGCTTCGATGTCTAATATTTCTTCATTTTTGCACATTTTGTAATAATCTAAGCGAAGTTCACCAATTTGTTTATTTAACTTGCGCACTTTTTCTTGAAATGCTTCTATTTGTTCGAAACCAAAATCATCACGTTTTCCGCTAATAGATGACTTTAATTTGGTTATTTGCACTTTAATACAGCCACGTTTTCTGTTCAACGTAGTAATGTCTTCATTAGCCATTTTTTTAAATATTCTAATTAATTGAGGCCGATCGTGACCAAAATGTTTTGAGGTGCGCCGATTCGACTGTGTACAAAAGATAACTTTACAACAACAACAACCAATTTTATTTTTTGGACTGTAACATAACTAAAAATCGAAATACATGTATGCTTCGCTAGGAGTCCGAATTGAAACTGACTGAAGCTGCGCAGGAAAAATGCGCTGTACATAACTTTTATTGCAACGTAGGAGGCAACAGAAACATTAGGATTTTTTTAAAGGAGAAAACAGGAAAAAATAACATTGCCCTCGCCGGGACTCGAACCTGGACCTCTCGAATACGCGCTGGGTGTGTTAACCGTTACACCACAAAGAATGGTGATAATACACCATTCTTTGAATATGAATAGTAGACAGATGGTTTTTGTGTAAAGTAATTTTAAACTTGCAATTCTGAACCATTTGCCAAATCTCAGTCCATTTGAAAATATTTGAATGATTACGAAGCAGAAAAATCAGTGTAAAGAATTCGAGAAGTAAAGCGGAGTTAACTGAAATTTTAATTATAGACTACTACCATCTAATTTTAGTGGATAACTTTGAGAAACCTGTGAGTTGTATACCCAAGCATTGGGTATTACTTTATAAGGTATATCTCCCACCTTCTTAGCGTGCCTTCATGGTGTAATGGTCAGCACACTGAGCCGGTATTTCAGAGGTCCGTGATTCGATTCCCGGCGAAGGAATTGCATATTTTTCATGTCTCTTGCTACTAAATAACCTAATGTCTCTACAACTTATTGAAAACAGTGACTTTCCTACTAAATAAGAAAAGCCTGCATAATTAGACGATGTTTAAAATCTAAAAATCAATGCAAAATGTTTGATATGTTAAGAGTTTTACTTTTATTTTAGTTTTTATTTAATTGCTTATTTATTTTTTCAACTTAAAAGCTACAAGTTTGAACTGCCTGCTCCTAAAAGCATATCTACGCTAGATGGAGTTAACAAATTCTGGATCAGCCAAACTTGACTATAAAGAAATGTTCCTATCAGCTTATTTCATTTCTCTTAAGTCTAATATTTTTAGCAATATTGTTATACTAAATCTTAAAAATCTTTTGAATTCTCTGTGAAAATATATTGCAATTGATATATTATTTATTAACATTGGAATTTAAAATAATTTTTAAACGTGGTTAGTTGAAAGAATATATGCTGTCATAAAGTATTGCAGAATGTTCTAACCAACCTGTAAATTTTATTATTATTTTGATACGAATAGTAATTTATTGTTATATTTCTGTTCATGAACAGCAGAATCAGACTTTGTATTTCGCCGCTGCAGAAATATATAATCATTTTAAAGAATTCGAATTCAGGGGATCTGATTTGAAAATGTGGGAATTCGAAGATGGAATAACAAAATGTATGTGGTAAAATTCTTCATTATTATTATTATTATTATTGTTTTTGAATGATGTCTTCCATCTTTAAGAAGCAATGAATAATTTTTTAATCATTTAATAAGGTAAAACTATTTTGTTTTTATACACATTTTAACATAAAATGTAGTATACTAAGAAGGAGTTATCTGAATAGAACGATATTGTGTATGTCTATAACTTAGGATTGAATATGCAAGTGATTAACTTTCGGCAGACGATGACTTGACTAAAATGGAGCTCCAACGAATCACAACGGAGCATCCAGATCAGTATAAAACAAATGAATTTATATTTTCATTTGTTTTATTGTCATTATTATATTTTGTTTGTCATTATTATATTTTATTTGTTTGTCATTATTATATTTTGTATGTAACTGTGGTTGTGTAGATCCATGTTGACTGTTCCAGTACTTCACAGACGGGTTCGCGAACAGTATAAACAGGTATCACCGTTCGAGAAAGGAATGCAATTGGACTAAAACAAGCAGGGTGTTCGAATCGCAGGATCTGTAGACATTTGAATCAGAGCGATGCTACCATTCGATGATGTTGGCATGAAAGAATACTATGGCCTTGAAGAATGTTAAACAGGTAACGACGACAGACAGGACGACAAGAGTAATCGTTCGATCGGCGGTTATAGCTCCTGCTCATCAATGATGAATGAAAAATTTAAACAAAACAAGAAATAATTTTCACTATAAGAGTATCAGATTAACAAAAGTGAAGAAAATAATCACATAATTAATTTAGCAATTTTTTTATAGATAAAGTCATGCAGTTACTTATCTTTCTTTTTCTATTCGTTTTTAAAGTACACTTTTCATAAAAAGTTACCAGTAAAACTTTATAAAAATAATTTATTAATGATCTTTATTAGTTAACTATGTCAGTTTAGAATTCTATTAAGTGCTATAAGTTGCATTAATTTTCTATGTTTAAGTTTCCAATTTACATTTTCAACAAATATTTAACGTTTTAAATGCACGAAGAATAGTTTTAAATATTGTTGCTAATCGTTTGTACAATTTAAATAGACGAACATTAATATCTATCTGAATGGCAAAGTTTTAAACGCACGAAGAATGTAATTATATTTTACCTTAAAATAGTTTAGAATATGTTTTCTCTTCTTGCTTGTATGTCGCCATTTTAAATGTTAAATAAAGTTTTTGCTGTGTTCCATCAATGATGTTCCATCAGAGTTTGCTTCATTTGCGAAAGAAGTATCACAAGATGAAATGGAACCTCAACCTCAATGTGTTCCTTGCGGTTAACTACACTCATGTCCATAAATTAAAGATAATGCAAAATCAGGCAAAGGAAGAGTTATTAGCAAAACAAATTTGACTTATTTGTAAAGGTTATTTATTAAACAAAAGGTAAAGAGCAAAAAAAGATGCTATATATTTGAAATTATTAAAAAAATTAGCGATTTTTTCTTCCTGGAGCAAATTACAAAAAACACCTATTTACAAAAAACCGATATTACATGGTTGGTATGATTATTAATACATTGTATGTCTCCCAGACGATGCAATACAGTCCGTACAACGCCTAGGCATGCTTAGTATCAAACTATTGATCTGATCTTGGGGGATATTACACCACTCAAAAAGCAATGCTCTCCGAAGTTCCGGTAGACATGTAGGAGGAGGTTGACGGGCTGCAACTCGTCGGCCAAGCATGTCCCACACGTGCTCTACTGGATTCAAATCCGGTGAGAATGCTGGCCGGTCCATACGGCTGATATTCTCCGATTGAAGATTACGATGTTTGCAAGGTGAGGACGGGCGTTGTCATTCATAAACACAAATTGTGCGCCCATGGCGTCCCGAAACAAACGTACATGTTGTTCCAGAATGACGTCCCGATAGATTTGGCTTGTCATGGTTCCAATTTGAACATGCAGGTCAGTTCTGGAACCCAGAATAATTCCACCCCAAACGAGCACTCCTGCACCACCGTAACGGTGTCGTTCAATGATGTTTTCTTGGTGGTAACGGGTACCTGGAGCTCTCCATATGAAAGTCCGGCAAGAATCAGACTGCGAGCTAAACCTGGACACGTCGAAAACCATCACACAAGCCCATTGTGACGATGTCCACATTGCATGTTGTCTACTCCAAGCTAACCGCTGCAGACAGTGAGTTGCCGCGAACGGAACACATCTGAAAAGCCTGCGAGCATATAAACCAGTCTATCCTAAACGTCTGTACATGGTTTGCTTCGAAATTGTCATACCCACGGTTGAAGATAGTTGACGAGATAAGTCTGATGCTGTACTCCGTCTGCTTCTTTTGGCAGTTACTGTCAAATACCAGTCGTCATTCGGCATTCTAACTTGGGACGACTTGTACTGTAATGTCTACTAACATTTGCATTAGTTTGGAGTCGTTGACAAACCCTAGTGATGACACTTTGGGCTGTTCCAAGTCCCTCGGATACTTCCATCTGAGTACGTCTATATTCCAAGCGGCCGATAATTCTACCACGTAAAAAATCATCCAAATGCGTCCTTTGTGTCATAACTATTTGGTTATTGCACTGAAATGCTTATAAAGCGCCTGCGAACAATTTTACTTCTTTGCCTGTATTCCTTATATATCACTCTCTTACACTCTCGTCATTGTGACGTACCATCGGTGTCATCTGGTTTCTTCCTGAAATTTGCATATGATTCTTGAAGATGTGTGTAGTGATTTTACAGGTGATATATTTATTTTAGAGTTCGATTTCCGCGTGACTCAGAATTATCCTTAATTTATAGACATGAGTGTATTATCCAATCAAAGTATGAGACCATCGTTTCTTAAAATACATCTCGAATCTAAACATGTCAATTTAAAGGGTAAATCTAAAGAATATTTTAAGAGGAAATCATCGGAGTTCAAAAACAGTAGAAAAGCGATCAAAAGTTTCGTTACTTCATTTGAAAAAGCTTTGGAAGCTGGTTACCTGGTAAGCCTAAGAATTGCTAAGCCTGGATAGGCTCACACTATTGGAGAAAAGCTTATATTACCAGCAGCTAAAGATATCGTTTTAACATTATTCAACAAAAAAGCGGCTAATGAACTTAATAATATTCCATTATCAAATGATACAGCAAGTTGACGAATTCATGAAATTGCAAATTCAGTAAAAGAGAAATTTATTCAAAAAATGAAACACAGTGAGTATTTCGCATAGCAATTGCATGAAAGTTCTGATATAACGAACTTTGTTCAATTATTAGTTTACATACATGTCGAAGAAGATAAAAGAACTGCTGAAGAGTATTTATTTTGTGAGTCTCCTCATGATAGAGCTTTGCTAGTGAAATTTTCAAAGTAATTGACAATTTTCTTTCTGGGAATGATATTCCTTGAAATTAGTGTATTGCCGTATGCAGTGACGGAGCTCAGGCTTTAAAAGGAGCGATTTCTCAATAAAGTCGCACCTAAAGCTAAATTTACTCACTGCTCCATACATCGTGAAGCTTTAGTAGCCAAAACAATCCCTGAAAGCCTAAAAATCGTTTTAAACAAGCTGTGAAAATTGTTAATTTTATTAAAAGCCGAGCTTTACATTCAAGAATATTTACGATTTTATGCCAAGAAATCGGCAGTGAACATCAAAACGTTTTTGTCACATTTCGAAGTAAGGTCGTTATCCAAAGGCAAAGTTTTAAATCGTCTTTTTGAACTTCTATCAGCAATTCAAATTTTTCTCCGTGTTTCAAAATTTGAATTGCAAAAATATTTATTTAGTGAATTATGTTTGGCGCATTTAGCCTATTTAGCTGATATTTTTGGAAAATTAAATGAATTAAATTTTGGATTACAAGGATACAATGTTAATTTGTTTACCATTAGAGATAAAATAAAGGCAATGATAAAAACTCTCGAGCTAGTAATCAAAGAATTGGATAACAATATTTTAAGCTTATTACCACTTTTAGAAAGTTTTCTGACCGAAAATAATTTGAAAATAGAAGAAGAATTAGCATTCGACATTAAAAATCATTGATTTTCATTGATAAATAATTTCAGCCTGTATTTTTCCGAGGATTATGAAAAAGAAAATTGGACTAGAAATCCATTTTGTTCAGATATACCTGAAACTTTATTTTGTGAAGAAAAAGACAATTGATAGAAATTTCATTTCCTGTGATCGAACTCTAACTGAAGATTTCAAAAATAACACACTTGTTAACTTTTCACTTAACGGAAAAAAAAGAATTTAGAAGCATTTCGAATAACGGTATTAAATTGTTATTTCTTTTTTACACAACCTATATGTGTACACAAGAAGTTTCTTCCATGTTATATTTAAAAAACAAATATAGAACAAAATAAAATGTGGATTCTAATTTACGCTTAAAAGTAAGTGAAATAAGACCAGACATAAAGAAATTGATGTCTCTGAAACAGGCCCAAATTTCGCACTAAATATTAGAATTAAGTATTATAACTTACATTTTGATAATTAAAATGGTAACCAATTTTTTATCTAATATTTTTATATGGGCATATTTAATTTAAATATCCATTTGGTTGCGCAAATGACAAAATATTTTTTAGTCCAAAGGGCATTAGCCCAGCAAGGCTATTAATTTCTAAACAGCATTTTGTGTCGCTTCACTTTTCAAACTGTTGCCAGCAAATATTATCTCCATGTATTAAATTTAAAGAAACTAAGTAATGAAGAATCTGCATGAATGTTTCTCGCATTGTGAAAAAACAACGATACCTACAGCCATCAAATTTTAAGTAACGTAGTTTTCCAACTGAACATGGCCACTTGGGAGCCCAAATTTTGAATTTCGAATTTGTTTTATTACCTATTTAAAATTTTGCAAAAATGTAACGAATTTTTAATTAACAAGCTCAACGATTTCAAAGCAAGCAATGGGAACACTGTACGAAAAAAAGAACATTTTAATGTCTAGGGCGCGAGACTGTGTATCGGAAATTCTAAAGGTATGCCGTTGCTAAATATTTTGAGATATTGCCATTGAATTGAATTTTATGTGTTTTAAGCGTGAAGAACATGATATATATAAAGGTAACACACCAAACGTTTAAAAAAATGGCCTTTTTGGCGTAATATAAAATTTGAAAGCAATCAGATTTTCTTTCTTTTTTTTAGCCCAAAGAGAGTTAGCTAGAAGGGCTATTAACCTCGTTTTGGCATTTTGGGTTGAAAACTTAAATGTCCGTTTCATTTTTCAAATTGTTGCCGCCAAATATTATTGCCTATGTTATATTTAAAGAAATTAAATAATGAAGAATCTGCATAAAAGTATGTATGTTTCCCGCGTAGTAAAACAATGGTACATAGAGCCATCAAATTTTGAATAACGTAGTCCTCCACCGAATATGGCCATCTGGAAGCCCTAATTTGGAATTTAGAATTTTGTTTATTATAGATTTCATATTTTGTAACACTTTAACGAATTTTCGGTTAACGAACTCAACGATTTCAAAGCAAGCAATGGCAACACTGTACGAAAATATTTTTTTTTATCTCCAGCCGGCGAGACTGTGTATGGGAAATTCTAAAGATATGCTCTTTCAAATATTTTGTGATATTGCTGTTGAATTGAGTTTTATGGTTTAAGTACGAAGAACATGATATTTAATAAATAAAGGTAACACAAAAAAAAGTTTGAAAAACGCCCCGTTTGGGCGTAAAATAAAATCTGAAAGCTTTAAGATTTCTTTTTAAATATTTCTATTTAGAAAATGAAAAATAATCATTGTAAAATGTAGTGGTGGTACTAATGGTTTTCAATTTATGTTTAGGTGGTACGCGTTAGTCAAAAGGTTGAGAACCACTGCAGTATGTAAAGGAATTTAACATTAAAAAGTTGTACCATGCAGATAAAATTAATTTTCAGAAATGTGCTGATAAAGTTTATCTCTAATGGAACCATTATTGCTGAAATATGTATTATTCAATGGACGTATATATTCATTCTTATTAATAATAAAATTGCAGTTTTGCAGCAAAAATTACAGCTTTATTTATATGTGCACTGGACTTATATGTGCAGTTTTCTCAATTGCTTAGATTTGATACCAGAGCGTTTGACCTAATATTCAAATAAATTTAATATTTCATAATTTTACGTGATATTGATATTTAAATGCCCGAACAGCTACACTTTGCATTAAATTTATTTCGTCGCATGGAAAAATTAGAAGGAAAAAAAAGCATTATTAAGAATTTCCGAACATAAGTTAGGTGTAATTTAATAGACTTTTTAAAACAACTTGCAGATGCAAAAATCCGGAAGAATAATATAATAAATTTGCAGTAATTTTTTTTTTCATTTTAACCTGTCTTATTGTAACTTACAAGACGTCTGCCATCTTTAGATTGCTAACATTTTTGGAATATATATAAGTAAGAAAAATAAAGAATATGTAAAAGACTAAATTAGAGACGTAAATTAATTTTCTTTCTGTATTCTAAAAATAGTAACCTGTATTTGCACTGCGTCATTTCGAGATCAATCTATGTTATATGATTCTTACGTAATGCTGATGATGCAAATGGAACTAAAACTCAAACAGCCAATAATAATTTTACAGAAGTATTAACTATCCAATCAAAATGCACTGAGAACCAAAACTAACTCAGTCTGAATTAAGATTTCGCCCTGAATATAACACACTTGCTTTCTACGCTTTCGCCTAGCTTGACTGCAGTCTGTCTGCTCCTTCTATCTTACTGCAAATTTATATACTAAAATGTACTTTTTTGGAATAGGCACATTTAATGTGCCAACTCGTTTGTGGCCGAAACGTGTTTGCTGAAATAAAGAATGAAGATTTAATCTGCCTTCGTCTCCAGTTTCCTATTCATTATGGATCAACTCCATCAAAAAATTCCTGCTGGTCATTATTTCTGAGTTTGATTATATTACATATATATATATGAATCTGCCCATCAATAACTGCATAATTGTAAAAATATTGCTGGTATACAATTATATAAAATATTAGCAATGCTTTTTACATTTATCATTCATCACTGTGAATGCCAATTTTACAGTAAATTTTACAATCAATCACTGTGAATACCTATTTCATTGTGGTGAAGTTAAAAAGTTTATCTAAAAATACTGTTCTTTTTTATTATTTTATACTAGAAATGCCTACATTATAATGTTTCCATTTTTGGGGGAAAGCAATTATACTGCCTCGGCATTTACCATCCATGCAGTCTGGCGAGAATTTCAATTTCATTTCACGAGACCTAAGACCAGTAATTTATCTGCCGCAAAGTCTGAAAAATAAATTGCCAATTTACAAATCTCTTCCATTTGAAGTAACATAGAATCTCTGTTTTTCAAATTATAAGAGTAACTACTTAATCAAGTGAGAGATTTCTCGTAAAATTAACAAATATATCCTTAGTAATTTTTATTTTATTTTCTAATAATAGGAGTAGTTGGTATAATTTATAATAAAGACATCTAAATTTATATAACTTACTATTTGTCTCACTGATAATTTTTATGAAATATTTTAACTACTTTTGTAGTTATTAAAAGATGTCTGTCTATCCTTGTGTATTATATATATCAGTGTTAAATTATCGTTTGATTTTTAATTCAGTAGTTTTACAAAAATATTTATCATTTAATGTTTTACTTAGATTTCAGATGTTTTGCTGCGCCCTTCAGTAACCGAACGATAAAATTTCCGAACACTGATAGTTCTGACCTGTATTCGATACTAGGCACACGAGATCGTTCCATGGCATTTTCATGGTTTTTCTCATGTGTAACGTGTATATGAGAAATTTTCCCTTAAAATGTCCTCTATGAAGGCATCCTCTCCTAAGAAGAGAATGCCTTCATAGAGGCATCCTTTCCTGAGGATAGATATTGGCTAGGCAGATAGCTTTAGTGTGCTCTGCCATAATCAACTAAACCGAAACCAATGCTTTATGTATTTTGACTAAGTTCATAAAACTTATATTTGAATTCATACCGAAAAATCATCTTATTCAATCAATAACATTTTCTTTTACAGATTCTGAATCAAAAGATCGAAATCCAGAATGTTTCATTTGTTGTGTAGCAACTTATTACAAAAATCAGGTACTGTATTCAGAAAATCAGGGATTTCTGAAAGAATTAATCTGGGAGACTTTTACTGGAAATCAATGCAGTTTTCTCGCTGGCAAACCCAAGATTTTCTTATTCGTGGTAAGAATTTCATTGTTACAAATACTCGTAATTTAAGTAAAAGCTTCTAAATTGAATAGCAACTAAAGTTTTTTTCTTTGCTTTCTTTTTTTTACTTCTTTGATAAATGGAAGTTTGACATTTGATAGTCAGTTGATGCACTTTTAGTTCATAAAAGAATTCAGTAATAGCTGAAAGTATTGATGCGTGCGTAGGGGTTCGTTATGGATTGAATGCACAAGACGTTAAAAAGTTAACAAAATTTATTCTTTCCACAAGAAATAAATCAAAATGCTGAAATATTTCTTCAGAGATATTCGCACAACATCACAATATCTCAAACGTTTAGCAAACTCAGTTCAAAACAAATAAACTAATTCTATCTCACAGCGAAATCGCTACAGCATTAGATAAACAAACAGCAGTTCGCTTTTATAACTACAACAACAACAACTGAGATGAGTCTAGTCTAGTCTGGAAATCTATCGCCGGGATACCACATAAGATGCGGTGTATCCGGCTCACTGAAGTTTGCAACAAAGTGCTCCTAATGTATTTTTCCTGACAAGTAAGCAAGATAATAGCTG
>KK122506.1:187180-229402 GCA_000611955.2 Stegodyphus mimosarum
AAAAAAAAAAAAAAAAACCCTGAAAAGAGCATATTTAGAACTTCCGATACCCAAATTAGTGCGCTGGAGATAAAAGTTTTTCATAAGCGTTTTAATTATCACTAGAACAATCTCGATCAATATTTTTCTGGGTGGCAACAATAATTACGAGATATTTATTTATTAAACATTAAATGCACGCGCTCTTTTATTTTTATTTTTCGACGTAGCTTTCTCTTCAAAAATCGTCTGCATTGCACGGGAAATATAAAGAAATTTTAATTACAATTCTAAATAAATAGCGAAATAAATGTGAAATCAGTAACAGTATTATAAATCCACATTACACTGATCCCTACGATGCTACTCCATATGGGCAAAAGAACATTTCATTTAAAAAAAAGGAAAGGAAAGACAAAATTACGTCCTTATTAAAGCAGATATCACATATGCTTTGGTGACATATAGAATTAATTTGGCAAAAATTAAAAAACATAGCAACTGTCCATCAAAAACCACAATCCATGGGAAGAAAACTTCTATTCACCTTTGTGAAAGCCGTGATTCGGGTATTCTTGTTGTCCATCTGAATTCTTCTAAATATGAAGCCAACTGTTGGCGAACCATTCCTCGTTGTCTTTTCTTTTACCATTTGGCTACTCCCCAGATATACTTTTCGGTTTTCAGTGCATTTGGATCAGATGTTGGATCTACAAAATTGTATTTATGATTAACTAAAATATTGAAAGCTGGCCTTTTCTTATTTGTCATTCTAACCAGCGCAACAGCTATATACAGTGTCAATCAGAATGAATGGTATAGAAACTTTAGCTGGGACTGCTGTAATGAATTTACTTCACAAATACAAATATGTAATAAAGATTTAAATCTGCAGGATACTTTGGCAACACTGATATTCAAATGGCGCATCACAAAAGAAAAAGCTTATTCTCTGATGAAATAAGTGTAAATCGTTATTGGTAATTGTTACTCAAAAACATTTCTCATGAAATTTGCCAAAAGGTTACCTCGCCATTGCAACATCACAAGGAAGGCGGAACAGTTTGAGAAAACCGTCTAATATTGCTCAAATAATTATAGGAATGCTGGAAGATGAGGTACCTGACACTCCGAAAGGAAAAGGACAGTTCTATATCTCCCGTTTTACTTGCTGATTGACGAAATTCAAATTGCGTTTTCCATGTCTCGAAGGAGCGACTTAGCATATGCATTAGATTTATATATAGCATTGTTCATTGTTCAAATATAGGTATTTTGACACAAAATCGGACTCTTTTTGAAATGATATGCGAATGCTTTTCCATATTTCGATTCTACGACTCAAATTACGCCAAACTGCTAAGTTTTGTAAAAATCGCACGAGTAGTTTTTCGAAAATTGGCTCTCAAAATTTTAGCTTCTCAATGTTAAATGAATTTGATATATATTTATTAATGTCTCTTTTTTATGAAACTTATTGAATCCCTTCTTATACAGTTCGGAATTTAAGTTCATTCCAAACAAAATTCACCCATTTTTTATGATTTTTTTTAATTTGTATTTTTAAATAACTTTTATAAATTTTTCGAAAAAAGTTTTGAATTATAACCTATAAAATTTTTACAGTCATCTTAAAGTACATTTATTTCTAAGCATACCTGCAAAAAATTAGAACTTTTTATTCAAAATTTCCGAAGATATACGTGAATTCATATATTGGCGTTTTTTGAAATTTGGCATATTTGTTGAAAGCGATAATAACGAAAATGTGGTTTACGCACTTTGTGAAAATTATTTGAAAGTGGAACGATGTGACTTTTTTCCTCTTATCTGCAATGTAAAAAGGCAGGAACGATATGACTTTTTTCCTCCGCTGCACAATGAAAGAGAAGGAAAATAGGTTCCACATATTAAGAAGTTCGCCAAGTGAATTATTCTTGGCTCAAACTGAAAAAAATTCGCCAAGTTAAATTCATGAATTTCTCTGTAAATTTCGCACCAAATTTTACAAAATTTAATATTTAGACATAACTTGAGTCGTAGAATTAAAATATGGAAAACAAATTGCTATGTTATTTCAGAAAAAGTCGGATTTTGTGTCAAAATACCTATGTTAGAATGATGCTATATATAAATCTAATATATATCCTAAGTCGCGTTTTCGACCAATTTTTTTGAGCAAATAACACATAGCGGCCTCTCTTCTTCATTTACTTTACTAGTGGTAAATCCAAAATTTAAGCATTCTTGAGACTACTTCCTTGATTTAATTTTCCGATCCACGCTTGTCTATGCACTTGTTGATGCTTTATTATCGTCTAATGTTCGCTCACGACTTCAAAATTTATCCATTATTCTATTTAAATCTACTGCCGTTACTTAATACCGTGAATTGCAATTAACGCCCAAATTACAAAATCCAGATTTAAGATAGTAGATTCAGTAGCATTAGAAGGATCCACTCGACCGCGACTGACTGGAAGTTCCTCTTTAAGCCGCGATTAGCACGCAGTAATTACGTGCTGTGTTCCGGCTGTCTTGATATAGATGCTACTAAGAGCGCTGCAGGTGGGGAAATGCTTGAGCTGGGCGTTGCAGGAAGCTGAGATGTAGAAAGGGGTGTGACCAAAGTCACGTGAGCTGTGAGATGACATCTGATTGGTGTTGAAGTATTCGTCAAAAAGTAACATATGTAGAATACAAGAAAAATATAAAATAAAGGGCAGAATAAATAGTTGAAAAAAATATGCTAGGTTAAATAAAGATTATATACATATGTACATAGTATCAGGAAAGCTTGATTGCATGAAATTACATCTGAATAGCGGTGTGCACAGGTGGGACGCCACCATCCCAAGTGCTGGCTGGCTCTGATGAATGCTGCTTCGTTTGGGACTTACAGTTCCAATAGTCGCTAAATGAAATAGACAGCAATTACGTAGGAAAATCTGACTGGAATTGCACGAGATGCAGCATTTATACACGTTTTGGCGGAGGCGGGGGGCTGGATAGGTTGCGTAAATGTCAGCAGAATGTGATGAATAGAGAGCAACAGAGACTAGACTATTTTCTAATAACATTTGTATTTTTAGAAATGGATGACTGAGGAAATAAGTATTTAATTTAATTCGCTATCTGTTCCAATTTAAAGCATAATACTTATCCTATTACTTAAAAGTAACTTACTTAAAGTATTTATTACTTATGGAATTCTTTGTGTGTGTATATATATATGAATAATTTTTTTTTCAGACGTGCGAACCACCAGACGATTTGAAACCACCTCCAGTAATAGCTTCTGACGCAGCTTATGTCTGTACCATACCTGAGCATGCTGACTGCATCGAAGTTCACCTTGCTGTGAAAGGTAACTTACTAGAATACGAAAATTGTTTAACTACAGAGTCTGTTCGCACATTTTTAGACACCTTTGGTTTGTTATTGAAAAACGTCTCGTGAGTGTACATTTTTTTAACTACAACTGGGTTTTGAAAGTATAAATTATCGTCTGCTATATGACAGTTACATTTTCATGCAAAATGATGCTTTTAAAGTTGCAAATGGATGGAAGGCTACGTTTGTGCTGTTTCCGAAGAAACTTATTCTTAT
This sequence comes from Stegodyphus mimosarum, assembly GCA_000611955.2. NCBI lineage: Eukaryota > Metazoa > Arthropoda > Arachnida > Araneae > Eresidae > Stegodyphus > Stegodyphus mimosarum. The sequence continues at coordinate 190,769 of KK122506.1, forward strand.
CTAGTTATTAAAAACACTGTGAAAGCCATAGCTGTTTAAACTAAAACAACAAAAAAGCGAAAAAAACGTCAAAGTTTGGTTTCAAGTAGAAAAATTGTTTTAAATACATATCCAAGGAAAGAACGGAATGTTTCGAAAGTTGCAAAGGAAAGTTTCGAAAGTTATTTTATTCTCTAATGTTAAAATGAAATTCGTCAAGTCAAAAGACAGTTACAAAATCATTAAAATGCTGAGTGTTAATTGCAAATAAAGTGATTAATGTTGCTTGAATTTTAAAAAGGCGAAAAAACATAATATTCATTGTCTTTCTCACCTCATATTGCCGAATCCAGAACGCGCTTCAGAGTTCTCTATGAGAAACATTTATCCCGACAAAAATGTAGAAATGTTTTCAAAAAAGATTAATCTTAGGTGAATTTAAATGACTGCGATAAAAAGATATCAATTAATTATCATCAAAGAGTAGAAAAAATCTGGGTTCAATCAAGCTAAAGAAAGTTTTTCAAAGGGATTTATGATTGTTGTTGCTTTTTCATATAATGGCAAATTAAAACTAAAGAGAGTGGCGAAAAATGTTGAGATCAACTCCACATATTATCATAAATATACTTGATGCTCAATTTTCAAATATGAAGTACTTTCTTTTTACCTACAGTATCACCAATCAGTAGAGCTGCATCAAGCTAAAGCAAGCAGCCACACGCCAAAATCCACAGTGAATCTCCTGGAAAAATTGGATCAAGAAATGGGTATCAAGGCCATACCCTTCACCCTTATCCCTACTAAATTCTCTGACGTGTCGCACATGGAGTTTTGTGCTTTCGGACTTTTGAAAAGTGGATTGAGCAAACGTTGGCCTACAGATTCCTTGGACATTAAAAACTGCTCAAGAGGCATGGGCTAAAACACATCTTCCGAGCCTACAAAAGGCTTTATTATCTTGAAATTTACGATGTAGAAAGATCGTGAAAAAAAGGGTTATCAAATAGAACATTTGAAACACAAAAGTTCATTGTATTTCTGTAAATACAATGAAAATCGTCTAAGAATTGTGCGAGCAGCCTCTGTGTAATATGTCTTCTGTAAATTGTTAAGTCATATGAAAGTAAATAATATAATTTTATTTACATAAATTTACTTGCAGTAGAATCCTATAATGAAATAATTCAAGGATTATAAACTTAAGTAACGTGCAAATTAATAATTAAATACATTTGGCTGGTCCCAGCCAAAGTTATTACCTGGTGGCCCCTGGATATCACAGCAGAGAGCAGCCGTATCAGAGCTCTTAGGTGCAATGCACGGGCAACAACATAAGAACTGCTAAGAAATGCTTGTATGCAAGCATATCGTTGAGTGAAAGTTCATTATAAGCACAACATAAAAACTGCTAAATTTAACTCTTGGTATCAGTTCTGTTCTCATACTACTAACACGTATGGAGCAGTGTTTAAAACAACGTGTAACAAGGTCTTCTAGCTCAGATCCTTTACAGCTTCTCTGCCATGTACTCGAACCAGTGCTGATATTGTCACTACTATTTTGCATTCGATCTTTAGAAACGACACAAGTAAAGTATTTCTGTTTGCTGAAAATAAGCAGAAAATGCTCTCACACGCAAGAATTAGGAAGAGGAGCTAGGCTCCTGTCGACTTTTAGGATAAATAACGTTATCTATTCATTAGGAGCAAAAAAGACACAGGGAACAGATGAAGTGAATAATTATATTCTTAAAATAATGCACCATGCATTTGACAAAATTTTATGTGCTTCCTTTTACTTGTTCGAGACTACGTCACTTCCCCACCGGCACTAGTACAGCATAAATGGCCCTTCTTCTAAAGAGTGGCAAGAACCCAAATGTACTCACAGCATATAGGCCAATATGCTTTTTTCTGGCATTAAAAAAATATTTAGAGCGGATTATAGTGTCACATCTGAATTACTAAAGAAAAAAAGGCAACGCATCCAAAAAGCAGTGTGATTTCTGAGCTAGTCCCACAATTGACCATGTACTGCAAGACCTCATACACTATTAGCGAGTAATAAAAGAATTGATAGCCACTCACTTGTTATAGAAATCGATACCTGTGAGATCTTCGATTCATTGTGGTGGCCAGATGTCATTTACAGCTTACTCTTAATAACATGCCCAGCCACACTCCTTTACCTCATTCATAGCAATTTAGAGGCATACAAAGTATAAGTTAGATGGCACAGTAATGATGAAGGACATCTTTCGAGGATCCTCGCCGGTTTCCTGCTTAATTGCGACTGAAATTTAGTTGCTAATACAGATCTGGAACTCTGTGACAAGTTCAAGAACATACAAAGTTAATTGCCTCTACCGACAACTTTCTTTTAACAGTAGCTCGTAGAAGCAGCCTGAAAAACAGAGCTCAAGAAACCTTTTCATCATCGTAAGCTGGGCAAAATAGCATATGCTGACCATATCAGCAAAAAATAATCGGGAGCAATGGTGTTTTAAGATATAACTCTAGCTTCAAACTCCAGGGCAAAAACAATCAAATATTTCAAACAACTAAAATATCTGAGAATAATGCTAGAACGCCAGCTTACATGGCTTCCTCATATTCGTTACGTTAAGCAGAAAGTGTTTCAACTTGCCAACTCAGTGTACCGTACAATCAACATTATAAAATGGGGAATACCGTCCAGATTCCTTTACTAATGGTATTTCACAGTAACGCAGCGTGTTGTGCTTTACGGAGCTTCAATGTGGGGTAAATATTTATCCCATCCTATGAAATAGAACCTCAAGTTTCTACAGCATCCATATCTACTCACCGTATGCAGAACATATCGCGCAAGTTCTCACAGGAGTATTGTGTTTAGACTTGGTAGCAGATAGACAGGCAACATTACAAATGTTATCAGATGTAACAAAACTATATAATACTATAATATAATCTCTAGGGACAAATATATGTACATTCCAGCTATGAAAAAAAGCAAGGTTCTGATGCATTGCTACCCTGTGCACGAAAACCGGAAATAAAATGTATGTATGTACCCTTTTCTGTGCACTGAGGTAGCAAAAGCCATTTACACTAAGGGATCCAAGATGGAAAATGGCCACGGCCTTTGCTATCTGCAGAATAACATCATTCAGTACAAGTGGATCTGCAGGCTGGGAATCAACAATTCTGCTTTCCAAGCGGGACTAATTACCCTGAAAGCTGCAATCTACAACGCAAATGAACATGTGTCGAATGACATGATTTTTAGCGATTTGGTATCCACCCACAGTCCATATCGGACACACATAGCAAAAGGCGCCTTATACATGTCGTTAGCCACCGAATGTTACAAATCCCTTCTCCTCACCATCCTGTTCTCTGTTCTATGTTGGGTTCCATCCCACAGGGGTATCAGATCGTCACTAGATTGACGATCTGGCGAGCCGATAGCAAACGTCCAAGGTGAAGTGATTTCAACTCTCCTTCATCATACCTTAAGCGTACCACTTAGAAGCAAATGCTCAAAAAGTACTAGGAGAGATGCGTCGCAGTGCATTCCTTTTCTTTCCAAAGGTGGCAGCAGAATCATACAACAGCTCCGCTTTACTAACACAATACGTCTCTGAACACTATCCATTCCCAGCATATCTGCACAACTTCCAGCACAGTAGCACAAATCTCTGTGTATGCAGTAGGGGAAAAAAGTGGACCACTACATATTTGACTGCCCACATTCTTCAAGATCCCACCTTTAAAAGCCAACTTCCACAAACTGGTCAGCAAGGGCCGTTAACACTAGTAGTAACAGATGTGCACAAAATAAAATTGTCTCAGTCATTACATATTGTGCAATTGCCTACTCAAGCATGCCTATTTAGTAAGGTAAGCCATATGCAGCCTGCCCCAAACACTTCTACAAGTGTAACACACTTACAAATGTCCTATAACAACACGGAGTACAGCGGCACACTCTCCCTCTATATTCAATATTGTTACACGCATTGAACTTTTTAACCACATTCAGCGCTGTTACCAAACACATAGTTCTGTATTGATATATATATATTTAATTTCTTTATCGGCTGTTCATATGTTTAGATGGCCACTTGCATAATCTTAAGCTGTAATTTGTTTAAACAACGTTATTACAGCTTTGCCTTTCCCTAATAATTCGTATGCTCAACTCTTCTGTAAATAAAAGCATCCTGTTGTCATTACCATGTTCCAAGCTATATTCCGTCGGACTGTTCAACAGTCCGACCGAATATAGCTTGGAACATTGTAACAACATGTTCAACAGAACTCGTCTCACTGCCATAGCCTTAGTTTCTTCCGAAGAGTTGGCATCTAAACTTTGTACCTTAGTCAGAGGCCAACTCGACTGTTGACCAATTAGTTAACGCAGGTTTTGTCCAGCATTGACAAGTTTCTGATACTTATCTTTTAGTTCAAAATAATGTAAAAATATTTTAGATAATTATATTTGATTGTTTAACGATGAAAGTTATAAATAAAATAAATTATCCGTATTCCTTTTTAATATATTGAAATTTGTGAATAGTTCAATCAAGTGTTATTGTTTTTATGTTAAAAATCACTGCATGTAGTATATATTAACACTCTTTACCTTCTTTCAGATATGGAGCATTTGACTACAGCTGTCCACATATTCTGTGATGGCTTAAAAGAATATAGGCAAGAGTTAGATTTACTCAACATTCTGACAAAGATTAATTATGAACTTTTTAATAATGAACAGTTTAAGGATTTAAATGTAGAAGATAAGCCTTTGATTACAATATTTTCAACGCTGACAAGAAGCATAATGTTACCACAATGACGGTTTTCATTATATTATAATCAAAAGAAAGACTTGTTTTCCATTCTAGACTTTAATTTTCTATCAAATTCGTATTTTTACTGAGAAGTGTAACAATATCAGTTGATATAATAATCTAAACCAAATGATATCATTATATTTAAAGAAGACTGAGGAGAGTTGTCACCGTTTCACAGATTTTTTTACTTCGCTGCAAATTGACATTTTAAAGAAATTTTTTATAAAATATATTTTTGTGTCTTAGTTACTGATGTATACCAGTGTATAAGAATGCTTTATTGTTCATTAAGTATAAAAGGAAAATTAAATAAAAGTGATCAATTTGTTTTTCTGTTTTATTGAAGAAATTAATGGAATGATAAACTTTAGGTATTAATCATATTTAGAAAACTTTGGCAGTTATGTAGCAAACAAAGAGGATTATTTGTGATTTAATCAATAGGCAATAATTTACGTATATTCAAAATAGCAATATTTTGTGCGTGTGTGTGTGTGTTCTTAAGTTGGAATTAATTTCTGTTCAGCTTTCTATTTTATGTGAATTTTAAATACTCAATATTTACTTTTAATTAATATCTACCCTACAAAGTCTAATGAGTGTGCTGTTAGAAAAACTAATTTATCTTCAGTTGGAAGCATGAGACTGGTTTTGGCAAACATTGGAGAGCCATGATATTTATTGACAACAAATTTCCCTTATTAGATGGGAAATCAGTTAGCATATATCATTGATTATCAGCTTGTTATCAGTCATTGTCCCCAAATGAATATTTTCCAGAAAGTTCCAACCTTATATTCCCAACTGGCCCACCAATGGCTAAGCGGTAAAGTCGTTGAACACTGGTAATATTCCAGCAAATGGGCTGGCAGTATGGGCGTTTTCGTGGTTTTCCCCATGTATAATGCGTATGTGAGCTAGTTCCTTTAGAAAGCCCTCCACGAAGGAATCCCTTTCCTTAAGCAGATAGCTGTCAAATACTTTTCCATAAATCAACCAAACTTTATCATTAATTGAAGATTAAATTAAACATATTTTAATTAGTTCCTAGGGAATACTAATTACACCGAATAGAAATGAATTAATAATCAAAAAAATTGAATGCACTTCCTTATAAAAGCGGCCATTATATAAGCTTTTGGTGACATCCGAAGTAAGTATGATATTGATTAATTAATAAATTATGCCAATTCTGGAAACGAGACACTGTGGCTGGTTTAGTAAAGAAATACAGAATTGGAAATTGTAAAGAGAAAAAAAAAATCGTTGTGGTCTGATTTAGCTACCAATAAGCGAAGGATCGAACGGATTTCCATAAAACAGGAGTTAAAAACAAAATAACAGAGGTGCAAGGAATGCCACACTAACTTATTTTTTACCGCTTAGTAACAGACCACCTATGGCAACACCGTCTCAAAGAATAAGAGCTGAGCTTCATCGTTGACATCATGATCAGAAAACTGATGAAAATTAGCGGGAAATGTCTCCCACAAGCTCAAACCAATTCTCAGCCATAAATCGATAATTTGCGCGTTTTTACTATTATCTTGCTTTTCTAAATACGGATTCTGCCTTACATTTAGAGCCTAATTTTAAAGTAAAATTTTCGAAACCCTACCGAATATTGTTCAGAAATTGTGAACAACTAAAAATGTAAATACTGTATGTTTCTTTTTTTCTTAAATATCTGGACACTTGCTTCTCAAGCAGTGTATAAGTAATTAAAATAAAATATAAAAATAAATGCTAAATAATAATAATTTATCTCAAGCGCACGAGACTGTTGCCACTCGGATAAATAACCAAGAAAATCATTGCTTTCAGAATTTTTAATTAATGTCTCAGCTGATTAATGTCGTACGAAGATGAGAATGGTCGAAATGGCTTCCTACGAGTATTTGGAATCCGAGAATAGCTCTTTCAAAGCTCGACAACCCGCCATTCTGGAGGAAATGATGTCACAAACAAACAAACAGACAGACGCGCACAGATATAAATAGATAATAGTACAGATATAAATAGATAATAGTACAGATATAAATAGATAATAGTACCGATATAAATAGATATTTAACAGTATAAACTAGTGGGAAGCCCGCCAGAAGAGCGGGCTGCGGCCAAAGCAAAATTTACGAGTTCTATGTCCATCTCAAAAGAAAATATATAAAAGTATTTCAATATTAAACGTTTCTGTTTTATTTTCGCTTGATTAGCAATTTGGGGGGCATACAAATTAGTGTTTTACCAATGTTGTCGTACAGACACTCTGTGGCTATAAAACTGCTACTCTGTATACCGCCGTTTAACTCTGAATCCTTCATTACCATGAGGCAAGAAAATTGCATACGTCATCGGTTCCAAGTTAGGATTTAAAATACTGATAATAATGAGACCAAAACCTCTTACATACATTACAATAGCTCTGTTTGATGCAGGAACGCCATGTTGAAATATATGCGAAATTTCAAAGCGCGCAAATATATAAATTGACGTATATGTTAGAAAATTTTGAATAAAAAACTTTAATTTTTTGCAAGTATGCTTAAAAATACATCCACTTTAAGATGATGGTAAAAATGGTTTAGATTACAATTCAAAATTGTTTTCGAATATTCAGTTTGCGCCAAGAATAATTCACTCGACGAACTTCTTAATATATGACAACCTATTTCCCTTTCCCTTTTTACATTTGTGCACGAGAAGGAAACATCACATCTTTCTTATTTTCAAATAATTTTAAGAAAGTGCTTAAAGCGCATTTGATGTTTTATCACTTTCAACAAATATGCCAAATTTCAAAACGCGCCAATATATAAATTCACGTATATCTTCGGAAATTTTGAATAAGAAGTTCTAATTTTTTGCAGGTATGCTTAGAAATATATCTACTTTAAGATGATGGTAACAATTTCATACATAATAATTCAAACTTTTTTAATTTATAAAAATTATTTAAATAAAAGAAGAATTAAATAAGTTTAATATAAAAGAGAGATTAATTAATACTCCAATAATACCAAATTAATAAAATAATAATTAATTATACCAAATTCAATTAAGATTGAGGCGGTAAAATTTTGAGAGCTAATTTTTTAAAAACTACTCGTGCGATTTTTACACTTAGCAGTTTGGCTTAATTTGAGTCATAGAATCAAAATATGGAAGCAAATTGGCATGTCTTTTCAGAAAAGTCCGATTTTGCGTCGAAATATGTATGTTAGAACAATGCTATATATAAATCTAGTACATATTCTAAGTTGCGCTTCCGAGACATGAAAAACGCAAGTTAAATTTCGTCAATCGGCCCAGTAGAACGGAAGATATAGAACTGTCCCATTTTTGTTTTGCGCAGTGTATATATTGGTAGCAGCATCAGTTTCAGCACCTTGCTCTCGAAGAGTTCCTTCTTCAAATTTTTTTCAGCATTTTGTAGGCTTCTGCATAAGAATTCACATCCCTTAAAACTACTGTTGCATTCATCAAATTCTAAAAGGCAAAAAGAAATTTCTTACCTTTTCGGTCGCCCGGGAGCCAAGCTTGTTCTATTCTGATAAAAATTCTGCAGAAAGACTGAGACTTCTGTATAATATGAAGAGATTATATTTATATACAATTATTAGATTACGTTTACATGAACAGTACACGCTTTCCTTCATACAATCATTCTAAGTCTTGCTCTGGTTCTAGTTCAATGCAAATCAGAGTTCTATTTAAGTTTTTGTTTTTTATCATTCCAGAGATTAACGGCGCGGATAGTCTAGAGTTGAGATGTAACAACTACATCCAACTGTGCCAGCAATTCAGCATTCAGAGCAACATTTGCAAGGATATTCATTCTCTGCCAGAGGGCTTGATCCGAATTTGAAATATATAGCTGAGAATATTGCTCTTGATTAGGATGAGGTGGAGGAAAATGGTTTGCTTGATGATATATGCCACTATGAATTCTAAAACAATAAGAACCTGAACCTGTAGATATTTCTATATTGGCACCCAAGGAAGCAAAACTAAACGACAGTTACAATTACGTATGTTAGCAAAAAATCTTGAGAAAATTGGTGGTTCTCATTCATTAAATTATGCCATTCTTCTGGATATCATCTTTCAGCTTCTACAATTTTCCCATTGTTAGTCGCGTATCCCCTGTGTTCCTTTTTCTTGGAAAGAACAGTTTACTGCAGAAATCGCAGCAAGCTTCTACTGAATCGTTAATCTGTCATAATCCAACTTTTGTTAATCGACTAAGTTCATTGTAATAATCGTTATTGTAATTGTATATTCAATACGAAAGTATAGAACTAATGTAAAGTATCTCTGTAAATGTATTGCTAGGCTGGCTTCTGATGCGGGCGAACCGAACGCCCAACCGGTACAGTAGTGCCGCGAAACAATACCTGTAAAAGTCACTGACGAAGTTCTGGTGCTCCGTCCACTTTTCCCTGTCCCTGCTTTCATAGCTGGTTTCTTTACTGTTTTCTTAAAAAAATACACTTCTCGCTTGAGATTCATTATAGTCAAAGATATTATGTAATAAATATATAATAATAATAAACCTTGTAGGATTTCCCTTATTTTGTATAACAAATTATTAAGTTTGGTACCTTTCCTGAACTCCTCAACTTCCCCTCGCATTTCCTCGCCAGGATATAAATTTAAAATTAAATGAAGTGAGTATTTAAACGGGTGAATCTCTGAGTTTACTCAGAGCGTGTTTTCGCTAGCCAGCGCACGTTTCGTTGCTTATTTCGCTGTTACGCTAGTATGCCCTTTGGCCATTTCGAATAATCGTCATGCCTGTTAGGTTTGTGAGTCAATCTAAGTTAGCCGTAAAGTAACTTACTATGCTAACCCAGCACTATTTTATTTAGACTTGAATTGATTTGTGTTAGAACATGTAGGTTCCACCCCAAGTGGTCGGTATTATTCTAAAGCACGAAGTACGCGCTTTTCTGTTCCGAGTTGAAATAATAAAGGAATACTTACTTGCACTCTTCTTCTGTGCTGGTATTTAATGCACGTCTGTGCGAGAATTCGCCAGGTTCTTTGTAAGATCTAGTTAAATGTATGTGGAATCGAAGAGACACATCTTACAACCACATCTTTTAACATTTCTACCTTTTTGAAAATACGAATCCCAGTATGTCTATTTGTGTGTCTTTTCCGCAAAAGGTCGTTTTCAAAGAAAATCCCATTAAGGTTTCTTAATAAATCTATTTTTTTCGTCTTTTTCTCTCTGGTGGATGTGAATAAAGAATCCTGTGTAAGCTAAAAAGCAAGCCTCAGTTTCCTCTATTGGATAGATAACGTTAACGATAGGCTTTTCGCCATAGATTATTTCGACGATGTCGAGTCAACGGGAACTCAATTCGTCGTTGATAAGAAAAGGATAGGAAAGAAAGGAAATTTTTTAATGACAGCATTTCCTAGGAAACGGTTTGAGATTCTAATAATAATAATATCTTTGGTAATATTTCTAATATCTTTGGCTATAATGAATCAGTGGCTATGTGGAGAACTACCTTGGGAACGTTATATCTCGAGTCATAACGAGGAGTGCATTTTGCTAAAGAGTAAAGAAACCAGCACTGAAAGCAGATACATCTATACAGATTTCAAACAAAGAACATCCGTGCCTTTAGATTCTAATATTATTCCAATACCAGAAATATTACAACTGTTAGAGAAAAAAAAATATGAAACCTAAAGCTCGCAAGACAACAAAAAAAGGAAGTTTTATAATAACTTAACGTATCTTAGACAACGGTTCGAGATACGTAATAATTCTAATACCTTTGGCTATAATAAATTAGCGACTGCGTGGAGAATTATCTTCGGACTATAATATCTGGAGTCATAATAAACTTTCGCTGTCTTCAATGAAATGCCAGTAAGGCTTCTTGGTTTGTAATTAGTCTTTCGACCTCTCATGACAGAATGATTTTCGCTAACCTGTCGACCTCTTCAGAACTCAATTCACCGTTAATTAACCGTTAAATGAGCAACGCCTTCACTGAAATTCGAACAACGGAGCCCTCGAATACGCGTTGAACGTGCTGACCACTACACCATGAAGGCATGCGAAGAAAAGGCGGGGGTATACCTTATAAACTTGGAAAAAACTATAAAATGGAACTCTAAGCCATGAAAGCATCTATACAGATTTCTAACAAAGATAACATCTCTCGGACCCTAGAGAAGTTTTCGATCAGGCGGAGAAGGAAAGGATGAGATGAGAAATAAGATAACAGCTCATTCCCAGAGGATCATGGTGTCTCATCGAATGAGCGGTTCTCTCAGGCCTCAGAGAAAAATCTCACTGAGAAATTAGAATTGAGCTCTTTAGGACTGGATTCTGAAAATGGATCGGATCCCCTGAGACCTGAGACTGTTTCGGCCTCTCCAATATCTTTTTCCCTCTGAAGGCTAAAAAAGTGAGCTTATTTAGAGGGAATGTCAAAGAAATTCTTTTCGACCTCTCACGAATTAATGGCAATTCAGTTCTCTGTTGTTGAGAAATGAATGGGCAAGTTTCATACCTTTTTTCTGTAACAGTTCTGGATGTCTGTCATGATGCTTTCATAGGAGGTCTCAGACGAGTAAAACGTAAGGGAAGAAGGCTCAACTTTAAATTCCGTTTCAACTAACATCTCCGAAGGTTCCGCTTTTTCTGTTGACAAGGGGACGTTAAAGAGATTCTTTTCGACCACAGATGATCACAAATTATGTCGAGTCAACGGCAAATGGATTCGCCTTTGTTGAAAAATGGATGGATTTAGGCAATCTTTTTTTCTGTAACAATATCAGGACTTCTGTAGATTCTAGTTGATTTTGCATACATAGCTATAGTCCTGAGTCGGAACAGGGAGCTTACTAAAAGCTATGTTCGTGCGTGGGTAGAAGATACAACAAAGATAAAGAGGGTGCAAAGTACCCTTTATTTTCTTGTCGATTTTACAGACGTTCCCGTACTTCGGGATACAAAGACCAACCACTTGTGGTCTGAACGTAAAATAATATAAGACTAACTAAAATTTAAATAAGAGCTAACTTTTAAATATCTTACACAGATGACTAGCACTAAGACTGGCCTTTTAAATTACTACGTTTGTAGTAAGCAAACTGCGGAAAACTACAGTACGTCTTTAACTTTCAAGAGGGTCAACCTTTGGCCCTGAAGGCGGACAGTAACTGATGGCGAGCTCGTAGCAAGAGAGCTTTCTCTCCTTCTTTTTTTTTTCTTGGCAAAAAGCCACAACTTAAGTACTTAAGCGTTAGCAAATACATTTTGCATAAAAATATTCACGCGCTACTTCTGGCCGCAAGTGGAAAATAGGAGATGATAGTAAAGTTTCAAAATAAAAATTAATGTTAGTGAACTTAAAATCCTTACAACAGTTCTAAGATTTCTGGATCTAAAGACCAACTGTATATATGCTTTTATATCTAGTTTGTTCACTTTTTTCTTAAAAAGATACACTCCTCGCTGGAGTTCCCAAGGTCTGATTCACTGTAGCTAGAGATATTGGATAAACAAATATACAGGGTGTCTGTAATTAAACTTCAAATTTGCGAGCAGTCTGTAGCAAAAACTATGCAGCAGAATTGCATAAAAATTGGCTAATGGCAGAATGACATGATGGGAATTTAATCCTGCAAATTCCCTTGCACTCTTCACATGTAACGGTTTGGTGCGGCTTTACTGCAACCTTCACTGTGGGTCCGTTTTTTTTTTCGAAGAGCACAGCACCATAGGGTCTGTGACAGGCACCGTCACAGGGAACGATACGCTTTATTATTAGAGCAATCCTTTATTCAGGCTCTTCAGGCAAGGCTGTGTGATACAACTACAGTGTTTATGCAGGATGGTGCTCCTCCATACATCGCCCGTTGTGTGAAACAAGTGCTCGGCCTCCATTTCGATGACGACAGAATCATCAGCCGGTAATTTCTATAGCTTGGCCTCCTAGATCCCCCGACTTGAATTCTTGCGACTTCTGGCTGTGGGGATACCTCAAGGCCAAAGTCTTCCGTGATCCCATCACATCTCTATCCGACCTTAAAGAAAGCATACAACGCCATGTGCGCAATATTCCCCTGTTCATGCTACTTTCAACAGTTGAATATGCGATTTTACGCTTCCAGATGGTAGCAGACAATAGTGGACATCATATTGAGCATGTTTTGTAAACTTTTGTAGATTATTTATATGTTCTCAATAACGCTATGTTACGCCACCTAGGGGTGGTTTTTGAAACTCGTTGTTTTTTTTTTTTTTATTATTCGATAAAATTCCCATTAGTTCATTCTGCCATTACCCAATTTTCATGCAATTTCTCTGTATAGTGTTTGCTACAGACTGCTCGCAAATTTCAAGTTTAATTATGGATACCCTGCATAGTAAAACTAATAATAATAAACCTCATGTCTAACTTTTCTACCCTTTTTGAAAAAACATACCTCAGTCCGCATGTTACTGGGCCCTTTACTTTAAGGGTCATTTTCATAAAATTCATTAAGGTTTTCTTGCTCCTTTCCTTCCCTTGTAGATGTGAAAAGAGAATCGTTTGAAGGTTAAAAGCGTCCGCTTTCCGTGTTGAGAAGGAATATCAAAAAGATCCTTTTCGACCACGGATAATTTCAACATAGCGCTGACCCTGTTATGAAATTATCTTGAAATTTATTCACTTAAATTTAAATTTTTGGTCTTTGTGAAAAATTAGCTCTGAATTTCTTTCTTTTCGTTTTTAATCATCAATTTTCTGCGGCATACTGCGCGAAAATTCTTGAAATAATTACACTTTTATTTAAAAATGTTTTGTACTTATGTATTGTATATATGTATATGTATAAATAACGGAGCTCCCGAGATCATCTCAAGTCAATGTTACTGCTAGAATAGTCCAAAAGGAAAACGGAAAAAATAATTTAAATGCCTGAAAACAGAGAACAGAATTTTAACTTCCTGAAAAACACAGTGAACACAGAATGATGTGTGCTAAACAGCTAACCATAGTCTCTAGATAACTGGATAAAGGCAGTTTGCAGTGACGAGGTCTTATTTCTAAATCTGAAAGTTGATGACATCAAATATGTTATGCTATTCACGCAGAGAAGCAATCGGTCGGATAATAAGGCACTTAAATTAGTCTGTTGCACTTATATATGATAAGGCACTTGTATTGGTCTCCTGCGAGGAACAGATGTTTAAATTATAAGGTATTTCTCCCGCCTTCTTCGCATGCCTTCGTGGTGTAGTGGTCTGCATGCTCGACGCGTAACCGAGAGGTCTGTGGTTCGATTCCCGGCGAAGGCGTTACTCGTTTTTTCACCTCTCCTGCTTCGTAATAACCTAATGTCTCTACAACTGGCGCCCGAACTAAAAAGTTGGCGGATGATGATTCTCCACCACCGCGGTTTGGCGATTGGGTCCCCAAAACCCCAGTCGCCCTTTAAAAGGGGGAGTATATAAGGTATTTCTCCCGCCTTCTTCGCATGCCTTCGTGGTATAGTGGTCTGCATGCTCGACGCGTAACCGAGAGGTTCGTGGTTCGATTCCCGGCGAAGGTGTTGCTCGTTTTTTCACCTCTCCTGCTTCGTAATAACCTAATGTCTCTACAAAATGAATGCTCAGAAATCAAAAGTTAAACTCCAAAACCAAAACTACTGATTTTAATAAAGGATTTATTTTTTTTATCTTAAAAGCAATGCATCTTTCAGCAAAACGATGCACCATACCACACTGCTAAAAAAAGCATGAAATAGCTCAAAGATTACAATATTAATTTTTACAATGATCATGAAATGGATTTGATGAATAACTTGTGCAAAACTTGTAGAAGATTCTTGGTCTAATATAATAATCCAAGAAAATTTCAGCATTTAGTTGATTTTATACCACACCAATTCAAGGTAGAAAAATTAAAAGATTTTCGATTAGATTTTCATTGTTTTGACTTTATTCTGTTTGAAAGGTCAAAACAACTGATTAGCACAACTGAATAGTGAATATTTTTTAAATTATTGGTATTATAAATGAATGAAGTTAATTCAAGTGTATTATTTTACATTAGTTTTCTTTCATCTTAAAATTGCAAATTCTGTTAAATATTTATTTATTACTTAGAGATGTTTACAACTATGTCAATTATAATGCAAATCATGAAGCAATAAAATATAATTATAAAGAATATTTAATCCTTAAAAGTATCCATAATTAAGCCACCAGGTGAATTAAATTTAGATATAAGAATATTTTAGACATTGAATTATAATGATGAGTTGATTAGTTAGCACACAGCAACATAATTACAGAATTTTAAATTTAGATTGTTGCTTTAAAAATTCTGCACTTTACAAATTTTTATTTTTTAAAGGGGATCAACAACTGCTTTTATAAAAGCATATAATTTACAATTTCCCCATCGAAGTGTAATAATTTATGAAAGTTTAATATTTCTTGTTAATGTAGACATTACACAAGGTACTTGATTTGTCAAGGACATGCTATTACCTTGAGAAGTACAACTTTCTAACTTATATGCTACTTTTCGATTCACAACGGTTAATAGTCCTAACAAATCCATATCTTTAGCATGAGCTTCCAAAGCATCACACAATGCTTGAATAAACCAAGAGCCTTTGGTTTTATCTCTCCATGAACAATAACCTATTTTAAAAAGAAAAGTAACACATTTTGAAAACAGAATTATCATTAGTAACCATCATACTAAATCAGTTTCAAAAAGTAAACAGTTGGCCCATCATTATGCTACTATCATCCTTGTTTGCAAACGTACAGATCTCAGTTGCTGAGAATTAACCAGAAGCACCCATTAAGTTGTACAATTTAGTATAGTAAGACTCAAATTACATGCGGAAGAATTCACAACCTGAAAGCAGCTGGCGGGCTGAAATGTTTTTCCAACAAAATAAAAAACTTATAGCTAAATTTAAAATTTCATTTACTAAATAGTTATCGTTACATACACAACAATAATAACACAAAATTCTTTTAAAATGTAAAAATTCAAATTTATAGTATTTATTTTCTATTTGAAAACTAAAGGTTTAAGAAATTTTTGTTGGTTACAATTTGTAATTCAAACATATTGACGGCTAAATATTAAATTTTCAGACTCATATTTTTTTCTAATAATTCTGATATATTGAATTAACTACTAAATAACTTACTTAACTAAAACAAACTTTCCAAGTTTCACAGAGAAAACTTTCTGAGCTAGACAAAGGTTAAAAATATATATTGAAAACTTAGTCTCCTTTATGCGTTAAAGTTTTCTTTGACAAGCATATGTAAATAATTATAATTTCCAAAATTCCAACATTCTAAATGTTGTTAGCTTCTCAAATGTTTTATTCTTCTCCTTTTAAAACTAACATTGTACTGAAGATATGCATATTGTTTTATAATACAAAACTTTATTACTAAAACAACTTCACATCATAAAAGAAAGAATTACTAGTCACTTAAAAGCCTAAAGTCAAAAGACAAGATATCTACAGAACTTCTGTTCCATCTTTGACATTTAACCTTCACTGGCTGCTCTCTTCAACGTCATCTTTGTATCTTTTCTGTCTGTTACTGTTTGTCTAAAAATATTGTGGGGTTCCACCCTTTTATTTCACAGTTCAAAGCGAGAAACCCCTTACACTGATAGGCGAATAATCACTTGAATGTGTGAACAGAGAAGTAAGATTCAGGAAGGGTTAACTACCCCTTATTTCTCAAAATAAGGATGAACACAGGCTGCTCCCGTCTCGGAGCATACAGAAAAGCCTCCACTTGGGCTTGAACTTAAATTAATAAGCATTTAAACTTAACTCATGCTTGTTGTTGTTGTTGTTTCAAATCCCCTTGGGGCAGCAAAGCCTACACCAAGTCCAAGAGTTCTTGCCGCACAAGCAAATCGCAGATGTCGTCCTGCTCAGCCGACAGCTGTCTCAGGGAGACACCTATGCAATCCAGTAGGTGAGCGGGAGAGGCAGGGAGGGAACAGGCACACGAGGGGGAATGTCTTTTCTCCCTCTTCGAATTTCATGCATCGAAGATGCCCACTTCTGAAACTGGCCATAGCCGTTTGGATAGGCCTAGATCTTTTACTCAGGAGTGACAGGCCTGGTTGTTCAGCGAAATACCACTAGTGAACAGGAGAAATTTTCCATGTCGTGTTAGTTTTATGTTTGTAATAGGCATGAATTTCGGCTGGGTATAAATCAGTGGAAGTGGGGGTAAGGAGATCACGGCCTTTTGAATTTATTGTTAACTAATGCTTAACTAAGAGATATAGCCCAAGCTATCAAGATTCTAAGTAGTTGGCCCTTAAATCTCAATTACGTCGGCGAAGCTAATCAACGGCCTAAAGTACGGCCGAGACTACTAATAGCTTAGAGAGATACGTAGCCAAAGGCAAATGTGGGCTAGTGAAGAACTCGGGCTCTCTAACGAAGGCAGTGAAACATCGACTTACAGACTACTCTTAGTCATTTGCATTAAACGCGTTTCTGAAAACACATTCTGATAGGAAATTGTAAGATGAAGCTAGAAAAAAATAGGAAAGCTGCATAAACTTAAAATAACTGTTATAAAATTAGGATAAACCTTACAATATTTTATTAAGAAACTTTTTAGTGTTGTTGCCATTTACCATAGGCAAATCGTTTGAGGTATGGAGTTATCTCAGCCACGAAGCTACCATTGTCGATCAACTCTCCCATGTCATGGGTAACCACTGTTTTTAACTCTTAACCGAACTGCACAGAATTGCGAAGATTCTATTCAAAAGACGCGGAATCTGTTTGATTCTTTTAAAACTTCACTGAATGGGAATGTTTCACACAAACTGCATGCCACAGACAATCGGGGTAATTTATTTCAAACTTCACTAAATCGCGACGATTCATTTAACTGCGTAGAGTCAGGATGATTCTGTTTCTTTCAAGCATCACATCGTTGTGGCATTCACGTGAGAACATCATCCATGCGTGGTATAGGGCATGAATCCGCAGTAGTAGTTTCATTACGTTTGCGATAGTTGACTCAAAATTTTATGCTGCCGTTTGGTTTTGGCACAAATGCAACAGGACTAGCATATGGAGACTGGCAGTCTTCACTTATACCACTAGCAGGGAAAGAATAAGGAAACTGCGCAACTGGTGAACTGTTTCCAGTATTCATAGTGTTGCGCAATCCGCAATAGTGGTGTCATTACGTTTGCGATAGTCGACGCAAAATTTTATGCTACCGTTCGGTTTAGGCACAAATGCAACAGGACTAGCTTGTGGAGACTGGCATTGTTCACTTAAACCATTAGCAGGGAAAGAATAAGGAAACTGCGAAACTAGCGAACTGTTTCCAGTATTCAGTGTTACGTACGTACGGGTTCGTATCGATGATAGCATGGGAAATTTATTTTTACCAAAACAGCACTTTACAGTTCTGGAACTTTCCACAAAAGCAGTCGCACAGATCATCTGAGTACCATACAGCATAATCAGTAGTTACACTACAGATTACTAAGAAAGTTAGACACAATTCAGTGCAATGCGTATCTAAAAGGCGAAGCTCTCGCGGATATCTCAATACTCAGAAGTCGCTCTGAGCCAACTACTGACAAACTGATGCTCTCTTCGGCCTTACATAGTTTCCTCCAGACCGCAAAGAAATCTCCAGTAACTTCCACTTTTCGAAATTACAGCACGGCACGTGAGAGCCAGATATGTTTACAGTCACATTTATATAGATTAATTACACTTATTCAATACCAATACCAATTACAATTATGCAGGAACCTGACGAAAATTTCGGCAAATTTGGCGAATTTTGGTGATTTCTTTCCAAACTTAGCGAAGAAAAGTAGTCGCCAAAACTATCGCAGGCTTGGCTATCTTTCGCCAATTTGGTGAGTTAGCCATTTACTCAATGTTCAATGGACTTGTCCTTTGTAACCTTATTTTCCGGTAGATCTTTGTCTCTTTCAAGCATTTCATGCTACATTATACAAAAAATATTACAATTTCACCTGTAATTTTACCAACAAATGTACGAATTTGTGAGAACACGATGTTCACTATATGAGGATCGGTCTTACCTGTTTTGAAACAACTCTTGAATGCTTGCAGTAAGCGATTAAGACATTGTTTTATATATAAATGTTTATCTTCGTCAATTCGAAGATTCATTAAAAAGGACGTTTCAAAAACCTTGGAGAAACTGAATTGGAAGCTTCTGCAATTCTTTTTTGAGAGTTCAAGATGGATGTAGAATTCTCAGTTTTGAGACTGTGGTTATTTTTCACTAGTTCAACTCATCCGGGTCTTGCGTTGGCTGGCAATTTGTAACCAAGGCGCCATAAAACAACGAGTTGTTAGCTTCTCAATTATTTATTCTTCTCTTTTAATGCTAACATTACACTGAAGGTATGTATATTAGTATTATAGAAAACTGTACTGCCAACTGCTTTCGCATTTTTTTATTCACACCAGAAAGAATTACTAGTCAGGTAAAAACCTTAAGCCAGAAGATAAGACATCCACAGAACTCTTGGCCCATCATTATCCGTCATCGTTTTAGATTTATCATAGCATTTGAATAGAACACGTGGCAACGATTAGATAATCCTTCAGATGATGTACATAATTTTTGTGCATCTGAGTTGTAAAACGATTGAGATATAACGCTATTAAGTGAACCCAGCGGCAGAATATTGCTATTGTAAACAAATATAGTGAATTTTAGAGAGTGCATTTATTCTATAAAATGAATATAATTTAATATTCCGTACAAGGAAGTCATGTGGTGCACACATCAGATTTTCTTTTTTCAAAGAAATCGTACCCAACAGTTCTTTTTTTGGATGTATAATCTTTAAAAGTCATACGAGAAAAAGTAAACAATTGTGTTGTGTCACTTATATTTGTCGATTTATCAAAGTGAAGGATGAACAAGAACATCTTTTAATGTCGTTATGTTGCAGAGTCATTAGGATTTTTTTAAGCAGGAATCATGAAAAATGAGCAATGCCATCGCCGGGACTTGAACCGCGGACCTCTCGAATAAGCGCCGAGCGGGATGACCGCTACACCAGGAAAGTATGCTAAGAAGGCGGGAGAAATACCTTATAATGTAACTGATTGTTCTCTTACTCATTTTCTCAATCTGCCGCATCATGGCATTTAGAGACAGTCGCAGATGTCCCTCTTCAACATCTTTTAAAATTTTACTTATCCTTATATCTTTTTGGCAGTTACTCTTTTTCTATAAATCCTTTATTTTAAAACTTTTTCTTGCTGTTGCTACTTACTATTTTTTGAGCTGTATAGTGCCCGGATCACTCAGGCTCTTGAAAGCCGTTGGGTTTACACTTCTCCTTTTCTTACTGCATCTTGACACTTTATAAGATATTTTCTTCCTCCTTCCAGCAAACTTTCCTGGTGTATGCTAGCTAGCACACTCGGGGCTGATATTCGAGAGGTTCAGGTTCGAATCCCAGCGAGCGCACTGAACATTTTTCACACCTTCTACTTCAAAAAATAATGTAATTATGTAACTGTTGACAAAAGCTCTCACATTTTTCACAATATGATAGACAATGTAATGGACAATTCACCACCAGGATTTGGCCGTTTCCAAAACCCCAGTCGCCCTTTAAAAGGGGGGTATGTAAGGTATTTTCTCCCTCCCTCTCGCATGCCTTCTTGGTGTAACGGTAGCCCACTCGACGCATATTTGAGAGATCCAGGTTAGAGTCTCGGCGAGGGCATTGAACATTTTTCAAGTCTCCTGCTTAAAAAATTCCTAACGACTCTACAACCTTGTGTTTCGGGAGGGTAGCCTTAGAGAAAAATGACTAGAAGCTATCTTCACCATAGATCATAGATGCTCATTGGTCAACTGGGTTCTTTTCTTAGATTTCTTACTTTTCAACTTCGAAAAAAACTGTTCACAATTAAATGTACTTCCAAATAAAGTGATTATTCTTTCAAAATTTCGTAACTCATTTATTTAAAGAATACTGCGAATTAAATATAAATATACCTCTAAAGATTGCTGAAAAACTAGTAGTTTGATCTGGCAGTAAGCTACCACAAGTTCTTATCTACTTTCACAAAAAAAAAAAAAAATTCTAACAAGCAGTAAACAACATTACAGAAAAAGGCAATTTATTCGAGTCAAATATCCTTTTGGCTTCTGTACAAATAACAAATTTATAACTAAAGATTTAATTAGATATTAAATAACATTTTAAATTTCTATCGATTTTCCATTTATTTCTTGCACGGTTTTCTCTCCTTACTTAAATGGAAGAATATGTGCAATGCACTGATTTGACCAATAGCTTATTAGGACTTTTGAATGTAAGTGTATTGCAAAATATATAAAACCTTAAGATCTTAAAAGTATGGAGTTTAATCTGAATCTCTGTAAAGAGGTTTAAAAAATTGGCTCGGTTGAATAAATTCTAACTATTCAAGAGCTTCAAAACTTAATATTCAAATAATCAAAATATTTACGCAGATAGTTGCCAATCAGATAATCTTGCGAGTATGAAAGCTAATATACACTCAAAGCTATTCTTTCGTTACTAACCTGTTAGAAACCTAAAAATGGCTTTTGATGGTTAGATGAAGGTCATCGATGTTATTCTTAAAGAATTGTTCTTCCATTTATTCCTTATACTAAATCCCTGGCACTGACCGAAATTTTCGAGTGAGAAACACTCCGTCATAGACAGGAATGTTATGGCCCCGGGATATTGTTAACTAAGAAAACATACACAGATCAGTTTTCAAGCAAAGGTAATTGGGTAATGCACTCAGACCCTGCTTCAACGTCTTTCCATGCATTCAATATTTTTTTTTTTGTGTGTGTGTGTGTGTGTGAAGAAACTCATCACTTAATTTTTTCAAACTCATTTTAAACATTTTATGAAGATTTTGAACTGATGGGCATATATCAGCTTTTAAAATGGACTTTAGGTGGTATTTTGATGCAAGTTTGCCTTACCAGGAGACATGATATCTTTTTACAAGATACAAGGGTTC
This sequence comes from Stegodyphus mimosarum, assembly GCA_000611955.2. NCBI lineage: Eukaryota > Metazoa > Arthropoda > Arachnida > Araneae > Eresidae > Stegodyphus > Stegodyphus mimosarum. The sequence goes on from KK122506.1 coordinate 212,646, forward strand.
ATGGCATTTTAAAATGCTTTGTTTCCTATTATACTGTACTCTTTTACTTATTTGTTTTACTTATTTGTTCCCAAATAAAGTAATTATTCTCATTTCAAAACTTCATAACAGAGGATATTTATCTTTTAAAGGGCGACTGGGGTTTAGGAGACTCAATCGACAAATCTCGGTGATGAAGAATTATCATCCATCAACTTTTAGTTCGGGCGCCACTGTCGAATCATTAAGTTTTCATCTGAGGTAATCTCTGAAACTCGAATCTAGACCTCTCGAATATGCGCCGAGTGTGCTACCGTTACACCACGAAGGCACGCAGGAAGGAGGGAGAAATTACCTGATAAGCTTCACTTTTAGATAAGCATTATTCATGTTCATTTTTAATGGTAATCAAAACAATATAAATTAGTACTCTAAATCATTAAAATCTTTAAATCTGTTTTCTAACTTTTGTCATAATAGTGCTGTTTTTCTGCATATTTTTGAGGATTTAAATATTATCTTTAAATGCAAGCTTTACTTTACTGAACATGGACTTTCAAATTAATATTTATCTACCTTATGACAAGTGAAAAACTACTAACCAGAAACAGTCGCGTATACAGTGAGAAAATCAGCATGAGTAGGAATTCTATATGTTACTTCTTGTACGCCAGAAGAATCTGTAACTAAGTTACATTTCACACTTACTCCATAATCAAACTTATTACCTTGACATGCCTAAAGATGAAAATTAAATTATTTTAGAAAGATTTGCATCATCAAATAATATAGCAATGTTTATAAAAGCAATGAATAAGTAATATTTATTTACATGAAGAAATTTTTAACAAATTAAAACATATTTGAAATACTTGCCGAAATGAAAAATATCTTCGGCTTTCCAGTAAGAGTAGGGCAAATGTCGCTTCTGAAAGGAGCAAATAAATCTTCTGTTTTATATTTTGCATCCGATCCGTAGAGTTTTCCTGATTCTCCATGAGAGAGAACACAACAAACAAAGCAGCTATTTTTAGAATGATCTTCTTCAGCAACTATAATGAAAAAAATTGTGACGTATGATAATCACATCGAACATAATTATAGAACACACTTTTCAAATCTTACATCTCAACACAAACTTTAAAATACAATCAGTAAATAATTAATTTCATCGGCACCGCAAATAAAAAGTGAAAAGAACAAATAAACAATAGACTTCTAAGATTTTCTTCTTTTTTATACCTATATGAACAGAAAAGCAGAATTTACCTTCTAAATCTAGATTAAAATTCCATTCAATTCGTCAAATTAATATACAAATATTACTGTCAGTTTTAATTTCTGTTAAGGTATCAGTTTAATGGTAAAGTATCAATAATAATTTTTAAAAATTTTAACATTCTGTCAGGCTTTACTTTTAGTAAAAATTTAAAGCTAAAGTTGAACATAAATTATGTACTTAATCAAAAACTTTTACTTTACGTTAACTTTTACTTTAAAGCTTTCTTATTATGTTACAAAATACCAATAAAAAAAAAGAGATACAGCTCAATTTCTTATTCATAGCAATTTGTTACATAGCATATTGTTACGAAATAGCCAGCTGCGGTAAGATAGCTTCCATCGCAAAACGGGTTTAAGGTTGCCAAAAAATGGCAAAGGAAAGCAGGGTTGTCATATTTGGCGCGAAATCGCCGATTTGGCGATATTTGGTGACAAAATTGGCGCTATGCCATGGACGGAGAAAGAGCATTCTAGAACGAATTCTTAAAGGTTTACCCCAGAATGTTCTCGAAGACACACCAAAAGCTATATAAACCCTGCTTGTACGCAGAGTAGGAATTATATCTTGGAGTTTATCGTCAGTGTACCGCGAGTCTACCGTCAAGTTGGTGGTCGAATGTCGCGCGAGTTGGTGCATCGTTGAGGCTCTCGAGTGCATCGCGAGTTGTAGCGTGGAGAGTCTCGAAAGTACGTTGAGTTCAGAGAACGACCGAACCGAGTCGGGAGCTGTACTCTAGTGCTTTGCCGTGAAGCTGTCTTCATCGTTATAGCCTAATAGCCTGAAGGCTGTGTTGCTGATTGTTTCAGCGTGTTTGTTGTAGTTTTTCGATGAATGTAAACGTGTTTTGGGAGCTGTCCCCCTGCGTAACGCTGGCTAATAAATTGTGTTTTCATTCGTCATCAAGAGCTGTTACTAGTCCCTCCAAATCCACGAACTCGTAAGAAACGCAATTTAATCCCATCATCTCAAACTTTCATTTTCTTTGTCCTTAAATAATTTTAAAACAATCAAGCATTTTTAAATGTTTGTTACTCATTTGGCTTCCTTAATTGCCATGACAGTTTATAGTTATTTTTTTTCACTTAATGCTGAAAGAACTAGAAACACTTAAATTGCCACATCCAGAAAGCCTTAAAACTGTCAAGTTTATTACCATACACAAGAAAGCCAGCCACCTTACCTCAATAAGGAAAAGCATTATTTCCTTAAGCTGGCATAAAAAACCAAAGTACAACTGAAGCAAATTTCCACAAACTCAGACGACTCATTGGAGAACATGCCCTAATTTAACCTAATTATATTAACCCCATTTGCTTGCTGCCATCAATGACAAGGATTGAAATATTTTTATTTCTCACACTGTAAAGCTAAACTCACAGTTAATGCAATGGCAAAAGAGGCAAAATATAGAAAAAAAATGCTTTTTGCAAAGATCAATTTACATTAAAGTGGTAGCTTTCACTACAGTTTTTAGCCCAGATGGGCAGTTTGCCAAGAAGGGCTACTAATTTCGTTTTGGTATTTTGCTTTGATTAACGACAAATGTCGGTTTCCTTTTCAAACTGTTACCACCAAATATTACAGCCCTGCATTACATTTGAAGAAATTAAATAATGAAGAATCTGGAAGAATATATCTATGTGTCTCGAATTGTAATAACAACGGTACCTAAAGACATCGAATTTTGAATAACGTAGTTTTCCTCTCGGATATGGGGGCATCTGGAAGCCCAAATTTGGAATTTTATTTATCATCTGTTTCATAGTTTGTAAATCTTTAATGAATTTTTGATTAACAAACTCCACGATTTCAAAGCGAGCACTAGCAACATTGTAAGAAAAAAAAACATTTCTATCTCCAGCGCACGAGACTATGTACCGGAAATTTTTAAAATGTGCATTTTTTAAATATTTTGTGACACTGCTGTTGAATTAAATTTTATGGTTTAGGTTTATAAATAATGGTAACACAGAAACGTTAAAAAAAACGCCCCCTTTGGGAGTAATATAAAATCTGAAAGCTTTTAGATTTTTATTTTACTTTGTTTCATTTATTTATTTATTTATTTATATTTAATTTGGACAATTATAGCGTTAGTATTTTAAAATTTCACTTTGGAAACATGAATGCCTCAGTAAAAATTAGAATATTTGATAGGTTGTTTTGAATATGTTTCTATGACCATGAAGCTGAATAACAGAAATATGTAGTAAGAGTTTTTAGTTTTGCACTCTAAAGCGATACTTTAAATGTTGCAAGGTCAAACTTCCGATTAAGTTTCCAGTCATAGCTTTGTGCGTTCTTACCTCCAGCTTCGTCTACTTTATTTCGGACTACAGTTCAAATAATCCCTTAAGTTTTTTGTTTAGTACATAGTTTTAAACTGAATTACTTAGCATGCTAGAAATAAAAGTTGTATTAATTTTATCTTGTTTAAAAAATTGCTACTTACATTTATATTTGAATAGCTAATAATGTTATACTTTACAGTATTAATTAAAGGTGTATGATAAAATGGTCATGATAAAATTTTGCAGTGCAATGCTTTATTATACATTTTTAGTCCAAAGGGGCAAATTGCCCAGAAGGACTATTAATTTCGTTTAGGCATTTTGCGTTGATTCACTAAAAACGTTGTTTCCCTTTTCAAATTGTTGTCACCTAATACTATCGACCTGTATCATATTAAAGTAATTAAATAATGAAGAATCTGCATAAATGTATGTATGTTTCTCGCATTGGGATAAAATAACGGTACCTAGAGACATCAAATTTACGTCTCCACCCGAATATGGGCATCTGAAAGCCCAAATTTGGAATTTGTTTTAATATCTTCTGTTTCACAGTTTGAAAAATTTTAGCAAATATTTTGATTAACAAACCTTACGATTTGAAAGCCAGCAGTAGCAACACTTTTTGAAATAAAGCACAGGGACTTGCTGAAGAATCGATGGCATTGCTTTCTTGCATGTCCTTTTGAAGTGTTCGCTACTCTTCCTGTTTCGCGATCGGCAAGCGTCTTGGATGTTGCTTCACTGGTGGATGATCACCGGTATCCATTCTATGTTGAGTCAAGCTGGTTCGACCTACGTCAGAAAACGAGCGGGAGAAAACATCTTGAAGATCTCTAACGACACGTTCGGCAGCATTCCTCTGTTCATCGCTTAATTGCGCTTACTGCAATAACATCGATATAATGCTCTCTGAAGACACGGTTTCTGGGATGTTGCTCTTTCTTTCAACGGTGGTTACGGGAGTTTATGCTGCACCCACTGTACCTTTCTTAATAACTCTTGCCTTGTCAGTTACATTGGCAACTCTCACCGGGATAACGGTCCCGCCAGGTCAACGAGTGCTGAGGCTACTAGTACTCCTTTCGGGGTATTACAGTTCTTGGGATATTCCATGACGCCGTAGCTGAAATTTCTGTTTTCAGCTATGGATCCAGGAAGTAAAATTTCTGTTCTTGCTGGTATTGTGATACCGTCTTGAGGTAAGATTTTGTTGATAGATTTCACTGCTTCATCATTAATTCGGAATAGGAATATGTCCTCAGAGATAGAATGCAGTTCGTTATTTTTAAAGTCCAAAGAAAACTTGTATTTCCTTAGAAAGTCCAATCCGAGTATGCAAGGACCTGTAATCTCTGTTACATATGCCGTTTGATGGTAAGCGGCACTTCCAAGCGTGATGTTAACATTTTATTTTCCGTCAATGTCGATTTTATCACCGGACACGATCTGGAAAGTGATGCAGGGCGGCGACCAGATGAGATTACCTCTCAGTTGTTGAACCAAATCTTTTCGAATGATGGTAACATTGGCTCCTGTATCGATGGTCATATTAGAAGGAACCCCGTTCATATGTCCCATTATGAAAAGTCCATTACTGCCGCCACTCACTGCAGAAATCTGAAGTGCTTTAAACTGGGGCTTTTCATTATCTAACAACCTCCGCCCCGCGAGATGGCCACAAATTAGTTTCCCTCCTTCTTGACAGGCGCGGTCTGAACATCCGTGGCCTGGGGTGTTCTGCAGTTTCTTCGCATGTGACCTTCAGCACCGCAGTTCCAGCACTTTAATGTTTGTTTCGTGTCACTCCTATTCCGCTTCAAGGCATTGACTTGTCTAAGTAAATCGTGTAGACGAGCAGTTAGTTGATCCATTGGCTCTTGTACTTGAGCAGCTCTGACTGAGAAGAACTCAAATTCAAAATACAGAGAAACTAATTCGATCTCTCAAAGAATTCGCTACAATCAATAACAGCATTAAGTAAACAACAGTTCGCTTAAAACAACAGCAACTGAGCTGAGATGGTTTAATCCCGCTTTAATAAGTTTTTAATCATGACGAGAACATTCTCGTTAAATCTATTTTTTTGATTTTTCTGGATAGCAAAACAGTAAAATTACCATATATCTATTTATTAAATATTAAATGCACGCGCTCTTGTATTTTTACTTTTCCGGCGTAGCTTGCTTTTCAAATAAGTCTCGAGCTGCATTGCAGAGAGAAATAAAAACAATTTTAACTACAATTCTAAATAAATACAAAATCATTAACAGTATAATCACAGTATGGTTGATAATGCAATACATACTTGTATAGAATACAGAGTATGGTGACTCTCATTATCATCCCTAACGACCACTGAATTTGCAAATCCTTTAATCTCACACTTGGCAATATTACCTGAGAGGGATGTCATTAAAACTCTAAAGATTTTATAAGATAATGTCTACTAGCGAACAAATATGACACTATAAGCTAATGGACTATTATTAAAATCTCATAGAAAGAAATAAAATCTTCATTGCCATAATGAATTTCATTATTACTGATATTTACATTATACAATTTCATTAAAAGGATTTGGTGATTGTATTAAAAAGAGCCCACAACTTAATATATATCTTGTTTAAGCATGCAAACCAAGTTTAGAAATACCTTTATATATTTCCTTCAAAACCTCTCCTGCTGGAAGATCCCTAAACAGGGCGACATCAAATCCCATTTTACGAAAGCAGCATTTCAAACGACCAGCATCAGCATCTGTGCCATGCCGAGCTTCTAAACCAGTCAGAGAGTCAAAATTCTGAAATTAAACAAATTTTTATTAAAAATATATCAAAAGTGCACATATGTTTAAAAAAACAAAATAAACCATGACTATATGTGAACATAATGCACATTTACATATACTTTCCAAAAATTTTACTATCGCATCTTCAAAAATTTGATAGGATTTAGAGTCACATATGTGTAAGATATAAAAAATATGATAGCTGCTTTAAAAGAATAATTGACGACCTTAAAATTAACATTCTAAATTTGATGTTCTCCTCTTAAATTTATCTGTTCTCTCGAATTCGAGATCATTCCATATTTCGTAACGTTTTAATGCAGATAGATACCTCCTGGAGAGTCAAATAATTGTAAACCAAAACGTTGTCTAACTCGAACTGAAACTTTTCGACTCCCTCCCTTCTTTTGAATTGCAGCGGTCTCTTTCGCTTACACTTTCATGCTGGCAAGACATTGCTACTTCCTGCTTAAGATTACTTCGCACTTTAAAACTCGTGTACATGGAAATTATTCAACTATGATTAAGAAATATCTTGTATAAAAAAGGATGATTTGAAATGCCTAAAAAATAAAGATTGTGATTCTTCAGGCTCTGTTATGTGGATGCGTCATCATGCCTTTTGTCGCCAAATATCTCCAAATGTTCGATTTCGCGCCAAATCAGACAACCCTGCCTTTCCCTGCATTTTCTGGCAATCCTATGCTCGCCTGCTTTGTGAAAAAGGTATCTCACCGAGAAGCCGCTAGGCATTTTGCAACAGTAGTAATACAGCTAATATAAAATCCCATATTATTTACTTTAAAATAGCTCTTAAAAACAGAAGAAAATAATGATAGTAAATGTTTCCATCATAATTCAAAAAAGTACAATTTCTTCTAGTTTTTTTCAATGCATTTGCTACCAGGGTCTGAAAAAGCCCAAATGCTTTATGGAACCTAGATATTTTATTTTCATTTTGCACAGATGCATTCTATTATGAAATTTATACAAGTTGTCACTAGCATAGACCAGCCAACTCATGGAATAATTAATGCAAATTTCAAAGCGTGTAAAAAGGGGAGGGATAAATTAAAAAAAAATAATATCTATGCTAAAAATACAGTAGCATGTCAAACAAAATTCTAAAACGTTGTCACGAACATTTTTTTTCCTGCTCTTCATTGCTACACATATAAAAATATGAAAATGAGGCAAATAATTTTTCTAAGTATGAAAGATAATTCGATCATTCAAAACATAACTTCTTAATTACTTAATATGACACCAAAAACATCCTATGTCTATTTTATTGTTTATAATTCAAGAGGGCCCACCAACATCCGAGGGGTTAAGTCCCTGAACACTGGAAGTTCGGTCCGAGGTTCGAATCCAGCGAACGGGCTGACTGCATGGGCGTTATCGTGGTTTTTTCTATGTCTAACGTGTATACGAACAAGTTTCCCTTAGAAAGTTCTCCACGATGGCATCCCCTCCTCTTAAGCAAATAGCCCTAGTGTGCTCTGCCTTAATCTCAATAAAGCAAACCAAACCGATAATTCAAGAGATTCGTGTGCAGCAAGATTTAATGAAACTCTGATTAAGAACAGGTCATGTATTTGTGACAAAGGGCTTAGGTAAGAAAACCAGTATGTCCCACATAATTCTGACATTATTAGCAAACATACAATAGTTAAAGCTCAAGCATACAATAGTTGAATACCAGATAGCTGATCAACTATCTGGTATTCAACTAACTCAACGGCCCTTTTTACTTCCTTGTATGAAATAAAGGAAGTATTGTGATCGCGAAAATTTTCGGGTATCATATTTCAACGTAAATACTCATTTTGACTGCTATCGAATGCAATTTAACGATGTTTTTACTTGACAATTGCACGTAAGGACAGAATAAAGGACTCTTTTTCCCCAAATGAATTATAAAACTGATTCAAAACGGATTCAGAAGAGATTTTTTCGTGGCATCTGTACGTACGTACGTACGTATGTAGGTACGTATCTCGCATAACTCAAAAACGAGTAGACTTAGAACGTTGAAATTTTGTATATAGGTCTGCAATAGCATGTAAATGTGCACTTCCTATTTTGGTTGCAATCGACCGCACGAAAAGTATATATATATATATATATATATATGTATGTATAAGCCGATAAAGCAAAAATAAGCAATTTACCAACATATATAGATATCCACTCTGTTACTCGCCTAAGTGAACTCATTTTTTTTATTCATATATATGTTGGTGTTATTTTTTGCTTTAAAAATGGTTGAATTATGTTGTTCTTATCTTCCGGTTAAAGTTTTTACGCCTTTAATTCATCTGCATGCAATAGATGTAAAATTATCAGCAATTTAAAAGTTGTTTAAGTGTGGATAAGTCTAATTTCTCTTACTATACAAACATAATTGTTGACACTTGAAACATAGCAAAATAGTGACTGAAGCTCTTTCTGCAACTTCAGTGTCTTTTTGCCGAGTGGGACAAAAATGAAACGTTTAGTTTTGTGCACCAAAAAGTCTGCCTTCTTGTCTGCTGCCCGAATTGCTTGTTTTTGGGTAGAAACTGTAATTTTAATTGTAAGAATTTTTTTATTGTTTTAACTGTATTTGGTATTTTATATTTTTCTATATCTTTCAATTTTTAATGAAGATATTTTGAGTTTTTATGTATTTTTTCCTTGTCACGAAGTGAAAACTGAATTAATTGATTAAGAAATATATCTCTAATGAAATTCTAGGAAATAAGTTTAAATGAAATGCAGGAAAAAATGAATATAATTTAATATTCCGTACAAGGAAGTTAATGTGGTGTACACATCAAATTGTTTAATGCGTATTCTGATAACTTTTAAATTTTGAGAACGAGAGAACAGCAGTACAACCATATAGCAAACTCACTTTATGATTGAAAATATAACACTTTCCTCTGTGCGGAAAATCCATACAGTAGTCAGAGCTATCAACAAGCCCAGGTAAAACTGCATCTATAGCTGGAGGCTTGCCTTTTCTGAAAAGTAAAATAAATTGAAGAAATAAATAAAAGCCTTATATACACTCACTTCCAAAAGTTAAGCACGGAGAGGAAAATGCTAATTTCCGGAAACCATCAGAATTGAAGAGGATGCAATTCGCTGCAGAGGTAGATAGAAGAATGCAAATATGTTAGGTAACAGCCAGTCGCGCTTTCATGTCAAGAAATATGCAAAAAAGGCAGTGTTATAAGAAGCCAGCTTTATGAAGAGTTACAGAAGTTGATTGTAAGTGCTGAGAGAAAGTGGTTAAAACTTTCGTACAATTTGTTTTCAAGACGCACGTATTTCTATGACTTCCAGAAGACGAATGAAAGATTCTGAGGGCTGGCGTGCTGTGGGGCGCATTGAAGCAGGACAGTCGATCACAGATGTTTCACCTTTCTTCGGCGTTCATCATTCTGTAATTTCACGTTTATGGAAACAATTCCAAAGCACACAGACAGTTGTCCGAAAGACCGTAGCCGGTCGCCCAAGGGTTATAACCTCCACGGAAGATCGATATATTGCTATTCTAGCCAAGCGAAATCTCAGAGCGATCTCCACACGTGTGACATCTATGGTTACAGCGTCCATTGGCAAGGCGGTATCTGCAGTTAGTGTACGCCGAAGATTACATATGAGTGGACTGTACGCCCGGGTACCTCGAGTTTGTGTTCCTCTATCCGTCCAATCAAGAGGGGCACGATTACAGTGCTGCCGGGAAAATGTAAATTGGAATATGTCTGATTGGGGCAATGTCATGTTTACTGATGAGTCAGGATTTGCTCTGGAGCCAGATGACAAGCGTATAAGGATATGGCTTGAACAACGAACACGCAATCAATCCCAAAACATCACCGAACATCAGGCATTCCGAGGTGGAAGCATTATGCTGTGGGCTGGGATTTCATTATGATATCGCACCGACCTGCACATCTTTAAACGGGGTTCTTTGACGGCTGTCCGGTATCGAGATGAAGTCCTAGAACCCATTGTGAGATTGTACGCTTCAGCAGTTGGCCTTACTTTTGTTTCAATGGACGATGACGCACGTTCCTATAAAGCTGACATCGTCGATGACTACCTGGAGAGTGAAGGGATTGCACGTACGACTTGACCAGCATATTCGCCCGACCTTAATCCTATTGAAAATCTTTTGGATGCTCTCTGCCCTGCTGTATCTTCACGTTTTCCACCTCCAGCCACTCTTATTGAGCTGCAAGAAGAATGGCGATTGCTTAATTCTGAGGTGGTTGACCACCTAATTAAAAGCATGGTCACAAGGTGTACACTTTGTATACAGATAAGGGGGGATCCCATACCGTATTAATATCCTTTTTTTCCCATTTTATGCTGTTTATTTTCACTTTATACATAATTCTGTTTAAGTCTCCAGTATGCCATTATCTGATAACTTACAAAAATTTAATATTGTTTTCATTTCTGTATATAATTATTGATTTTGTTTTATGCACAAATATATATGCTACTTTCCTGCCGAATTTTGTGTCAATCAAAGCAGTATTTGTTGATTTTTTTGCATTTTACATCTTCGTGCTTAACTTTTGGATGTGAGAATATATGTATATATACATATATATTTAAATACAGAAAGAAAATTCCAAATTATAGATTAAAAAAAAAAGAATTAAATTTTCTGTCTGCAGAAGAAAATGAAATAAACTACATACTCTTACAGTAATTCATTCGCTATTAATACATGAATAACATAATTATACTATGATAAATTCATTTTTAGTTACGGATTTCCTCAAAGTGGCCACTGTGGTAGATGCCAAGAAGGTGATCACAGTGTGGCCTGCTCTAGTAAGTATGGTACAATCTGGCCCAGTGGTTCTAAAAGTTTTTTGTCCACTGCAACCCTTTCACCATTACTAAACAGTCATCCTCCCCCCTCCTTTCAAAACTCAAAAAATATATACATCTATTTAAATTCATATTATTTTTAATGTGTTTTACAAATTAAACAAGGGAACGTATTTATTAAATATTTAACAGGCAAATAAAAAGCTGCTAGTATTTCTCCCTCTCCTGAAACTATGAATTAGTCCCACATGTGGAATTCTTTCGTGGTTAAGAGAATGCCAGATCTAGACGATTCCTCTGCTTTGGGACATAAGAAATAGTCAAAACGTCGATCACAAAATGATTTGGGGTCGATCGCAGCTGATATGAGACGATTTCAACATGCAAACACCACTTACCACTACTAATAAAAACAAATATTCATGACTTCTTCAGTATAGATTTTTTTTGTTGTTCCAATGGCCGGACCTCAGCCGACTTCGGCTTGGCAACTACTAAGGCCAGAGGCGATGGTCACATTATTATGGAAGCACCTAATGGGTGGGCCACCTTTGCCTGCTATGGAGGGACGGACAGTTACAGCCATGCCTTCTCCCGGATTCGAGCCCAGTCCCTTTGGTATGGTAGCCGGCTCTCCTTACCACTATACCGTCTGGGCGGCTTCTTCAGTATCATAGCTAACATAGACAATTTGCCTTCTGTTCCGTCTGTTGAGAGAATGGAACAGAAATGTCCTTATCTTCTTTTAATCCTCGGTCTAAGAATACATGAACTGACATTTCTGTGCTCCTTTGCCTTCTGTTCCATCTGTTGAGAGAATGGGACAGAAATGTCCTAATCTTCTTTTAATCCTCGGTCTAACAATACATGAACTGACATTTCTGTGCTCCTTTGCCTTCTGTTCCGTCTGTTGAGAGAATGGGACAGAAATGTCCTTATCTTCTTTTAATCCTCGGTCTAAGAATACATGAACTGACATTTCTGTGCTCCTTTGCCTTCTGTTCCGTCTGTTGAGAGAATGGGACAGAAATGTCCTAATCTTCTTTTAATCCTCGGTCTTAGCGGTAACATTGTATTAGCGTTTTTTAGAAAAAGCGTCGATTTTTCTGAGCAAAAGTGTACGTAATTTTTTTCTATGTTTTAAATTAAAAATGCACACTTTACATACTTTATTTCAATTTCAATTTCAATATATATTAAAATGATATATAAACCAAAAAATCAGAGATTTATCAATTTTATACCAAATGGTACAGTGATTACTCCTTTTACAGTGATTAATGATAAATACTGTTGCTGTAGCGATTAATAACATGGTAATCCAAAGAGGCACTTTTTCAACATTATGTAACAAATATCAAATAGATTATTCACAAAATAGCATCTAAGAATAAATAAAATTAGGCTTTTTAAGGCTCAGAAAAATATTTTTAAAAAGCCCATGTTGAAATCATGTGCAGCGCCTGTTGCATCATTTAAAGGTAGTAATGTAGGGGGGAGAGAAATGTGATGTTTCCTTGTACGGCCTATTAAAATATACACACTTTTTTGCCGCATTTCATTTAAACTAATTTCCTCGAATTTCATTAGAGATATATGTCTCATTTAATTAATTCAGTTCTCACTTCGTGGCTAAGCAAAAATACATAAAACCTCAAAACATCTTCATTAAAAACTTAAAAATATAGAAAACCATTATGCAGTTAAAAAAATTACAATTAAAATTAGAGTTTCTATGCAAAAAACAAGCAATTAGGCTAGCGGGCAAGAAGGCAGATATTTCGGTGCACAAAACTGAAAGTTTACATTTAGTCTCACTCAGCAAAAGGACACTGAAGGTGCAGGAAGTGACTTAATTCACTACTCTGCTAATTTCAAATGCAAACAAATAGCTGCTTCGTTAGGCTTAGTCGCACTTATAGAACTTTTTAATGTATGATAATTCTAAAACTATTGTATACAGATTAACTGAAGGCATAAAAAGCTTAAACGGAACATAAGTACAACATAATTCAATCACTTTTAAAGAGAAAAAACACACAGTTTACTAATATATAAGAATAAAAAATAACTGAGTTTACCTAAAGAGTGACACAGTGGGTATATATATATGTGTGTGTGTGTATTTATATACTTTTGGCGATTGCAACCGAAAGGGGAGGTGCACAATCACATGTTATAGCAGTCCCATATACAAAATTTCAACTGCTATTCGTTTTTGAGTTATGCGAGATACGTACATAAAAAAATCTCTTCCGAGTCCCTTTTAAACCCATTTTTTAATTCTTTTTGAGAGAAAGATATTTTTATTCTGCATGTCGAGATGTCATGCAAAAGCCTCATTCAGATGGATTCGAGGGCGGTGAAAATGGATATTTGCGTTGAAATACGATACCTGAAATTTTTCGTGATTACAGTAATCCCTTTACAAAGAAGTAAAAGTGTAAATCTTTTTTCTTTAATGGGGAATTTATAAAAGAAATTTTCTTGGAAGTGTCAGATTTACTTTTTTATGATTTTAAGTACAAAACTGAAATTATTGCTGCAGTTAAAATATCTGCGATTGTCTGTTAATGCCATGATGCAGCAGATTGAGAAAATGAGTAAGAGAACAATCAGTTACATTATAAGGTATTTCTCCCGCCTTCTTAGCATTCCTTTCTGGTGTAGAGGTCAGCCCGCTCGGCGCGTATTCGAGAGATCCGCGGTTCGAGTCCCGCCGAGGGCATTGCTCATTTTTCATGATAAAATTACGAAGTAAATTTTAAACACTTATATCCTAAAATAAATTTTCCAGAATGGATTAAGCATGATTTAATTCACAATAATAAAAAAGGTGCTATCTTTGTTGTTGCGAAGTTTAGTTTCTCTAGATTGGCAACAAATCCACTATTCTCCTAGGTTTCAAATGTAAACAAATATGGCTGCCATATAAAAATGATTAGGCTTAGCCTCACTGAAACAATTTTTAAATTGTTGATAATTCTACAAATCTTGCATGCAGATTTACTAAACGCGTATAAACTTAAACCGGAAGATAAGAACAACATAATTTAATCATTTTTAAAGCAAAAACTGCAGAATTTGCAAACAAATAAGAATAAAAAAAGTGAGCTCACTGAGCCGAGTAACAGAGTGGATATATATACATATATTTATATACTTTTGGTGCGGCTGATTGCAATTAAAATAGGAAGTGACATCTACACGTTATAGCAGTCCTATACACAAAATTTCAACGTTCTGATTCTACTCGTGTTTGAGTTATACGACACAAATATCGAAAAAATATATTCAAAATCCATTTTAAATCAGTTTTATAATTTTTGAGAGTAAAAATGATTTTTTTATTCTGTCCTTAAGTTCAGATATTACTCTAAAACATCATTAAATTGCATTCGATAGCGGTCAAAATGGATATTTTCGTTGAAATATGATACCGGAAATTTTTCGCGATTGCAATACTTCCTTTTTACTTCGTGCATTGATTGAAAACATTCGATTGAAAACACTGAGGTCAGATTGCATGAAATTGAAAAAGTAAAATAGGAATAGAGGTGCAGGTATATTCAGCACTTTTAACAAAACTTCTCCATTGATTTGAAGCCACCAATTTTTAAATTAATTTCAATAACAACTGATGGAGAAGAAGGAATGATAGATCGCATAAATGAAGTTATATAAACTATATCATACTATGCCAAAATTGTGATAAATTCCCAAGTATTTTGAACGACAACTGCAAAATTCATTAACAAGTTTAACTAGCAAACGGCCAAATACAAAAGAAATAATGAAATTATGGACATAGCATTCGGAACTGGTAATTCCATTTGAAGGAGTTCCTTGAAATAATGTCTTTTTCAATTCTTTTTGATGCAGGACAACCAGAATTAATACTACATACGTTTGATGCAAGATAGCTATGAAAATTTCTGCAATGATTTTTGATTGAGCTTAGATAAAAATACTTCTTGAACAGCAACATCAACAACATGCAAATTTAAATTATGAAAATTGACTCAGTGATTTAGTGTCTTTTACAATTTTTTATCGAAATGTGATTAAATTTAGAACCGTGAGGAAAATACAAGACAATAGTTAAAATGATCTGTATCATTAACAAATGCAAAACAAAATTTACAAGGCTAAATAAAAGATTTTCAGCAATACAGCATGAATTACTTTCCAAATATATTCTATCACCTACAAAAACAACAAACCTGTAAGCATATTATTAAAAAATATGTTGCAGAAATTAAAAATGTTATTGAAAACATTGAGGTCAGATTTCATGACTTTGAAAAAGTTAAAGCTATTGTAAGGTATTGTTACATTTTAAAGGAATTGATATATAAGATATATTGGCACAAAAAATTGAGATATTTATAACATTGAAAACAAAAGGCCGTAGAGACATTAGGTTATTTCCGAAGCAGGAGTGATGAAAAATGATAACTGTCTTCGCCAAGACTCGAACCTCGGACCTCTAGAATACGCGCTTAGCGAGCTGACCACTATACCACGAAGGCATGCCAAGAAGGTGGGAGAAATATCTTATAAGGCATCAGAAAATGATATTATAACTCTGCAGAGTGATCTAACTTTAAACGCCAGAAAACTCGAGGAAGAATTTTGGAAATACAAAATAAGTTATCAAATATTAGCAAATGTAGCAAATATACCTACTCTTGCTTGGGATTTACATATTTATGTGAGCTGGCTTCTTCATATTTAAAACTCACGAAGTGCGAAGTGGATCTATCTCCACCTGGTCTACCTCAAGCAATGTCTTATACCGCATAATAATCTTCAACTCTGGCAAGAGATTCGGCTCCCAGTGTAAATTTTTGAGGATTTTGCTATAGAATGCTGATAGTTTATCGCAAGCAAAGAGAAGAAACTTCGCCATTCATTAAAGACGGGTAATGAGGCCGCCGGTTTCTTGGCTAAGAAGGGAGCTGCTGTCCTTCAAGCATCACAACTTGGTCTCCTCTACAACTTCATTAATTCAGTTGCTAGGAAAGCACTCGGGAACTCCTTTTTCCAAGAACTCGCAGAAAGAAATAGAAATAAATCTTGGTTTAGAGAGGTTTTTGAAGTGTCCGAATGGCCTAGAAAGAAATCTGTCGCATTGTTACGTCTTACAACTGGCCATGACTGCCGCTATCAGCACCTCAAACGCATTAATGTGGCTTCTGACTTTCTTTGCACTTTATGCAATGTTAAGGAAGACATGCATTTGCTTCATCTCCTCAACTGTCCTGCCCTTCCTCGTATTTCTATCTGAGAGGGCTACTGGACGGCGAGGAACATCCTAAGTTTATTAATACACTGATGTCAATTTTCTCGTCTTTGTTTTGTATTTTATTTGACGTTTAGTTGCCTTGTAACGTGTCATTAGAAATAAAAAATAAGTTCACGAAAATTAAACATTCCATATACTATATATTCCTATATACGTAGGTTGATCCAAAAAAAAGTTTACAAGCAGAAGCATTTGAAACGTAATAATTGTGGAGCGAATATTTCCACCCAGGGTGGTTGACAGAAGGCGCTAGTTGTCCTAGAG